>JAECUM010016436.1:0-46019 GCA_016617855.1 Megalonaias nervosa | reverse complement strand
GTATCTCAACGCAAAATTTTCATTTCGTCATGAAGAGATTCATTACCATAAATGTCTCCATTAGGCCAAACAAAATGATTCTAATTTCCATATTCGGAACTTTGAAACAACCACACAGATACAGGATCGCTCTTGCTGATATTTCTAATAAATCAAAAATATCACCGTCATTAAATTTAACAGTACGATTTCGTGGAAATACGTTACGTCCGACGTCCACGCGTGTGCGTTATGATCAATGATATATATCGAAGTTCCCTTTAATTTATAATTTTGATTCCTCTAAAATCTCGCCGGTTAGTGTTTTCACACTTATTGGAAATTTTAATTTCTTTTCCAGCTCAGCAACGTCGTTGATCGTATCGCCATTTTCTATAACGTACTCAGCCCACTCATTTTTATTTTTACTTCTCAGATCCGTTAAACCATTTAAACGTATCTCGTTTGTAAAATGTTCTGTGACTCTTTCAGCAACACAATTCAAAGTCGAAATTTACATCGGCAGGAGGTCATCAACTCTAGGCTTATCATTTAGCGGATATATCGCATAAACAACTGCCGTCACAGGGTATGCTCGCTCATAATATGGTTTGTCGATACCCGTCAGTATTCCTGGTTTGGAATTTTTATTTAACGTAACAACACCCCCAGCGCGGTGTAATCGAACAGGATCACGTTTGTCACGGATAATCCATGTCACGGCGTCTGCCTCGGGTAGGACAGCGATAAATATTATTCTAAAAATGTATCTTTGTTCGTCAAGATAATCAATGATTATCCTTGCTCGCTGGTCATCCATTGTAGCATCAGTTTTATCGTCGCGCATAATTCTAAATGTTGACCACAAATAAGCCGCGCCATCTTTGAGAAACTCTTTCTTGGCTTTACGGATACTATCGATTAGAGTCTGATTCGTTAAATCAACCAGAGCTCGCCTCGGCAAGTCAAGGGTTATTATTCTGTGCAGATCGAATCAACCTTGAGATAGTTTGATCGCAGATAATCTTGTAAATTCTTCCATCATATAATTAAGGCAAATGTATATTTAAATTAAACTTCAATTTATGATATACAATGATTCAAGTAAAGAATAGTTGCAAATGGTTGATGATTGGATCTACAACTCCTTGTAATGAAGTTTGTGTAACGGATTTCTGTTTATACCACCTACAGAGTGTGCGACGAGGGAGTCTTGGACCAAAACTGTGTTTGAAAGATAACAAAGGTGTCCAGGGAAAATCGCAGTTGTGTGTAGACTGTGGAGGCAGAAAATAGAGTGCTTTGAAACTGTATTATGATAAAAAAAAATAACGTCAACGGCGTCAACGTTGAATCTCCTATAAAAAAAATGCTGAAGTCTATCGCTAAATTTTCACGCCAGCAGAATTCTACATATTTTTTTCTAGTAATAAAATAATAATGTAGACAAATAATATTTACTATATAAATGGAGCAAGGAAATAACACCGATGAATTTGTAACACATCCTATCATCAAGAATTATGAGGCATCTCGTGGTGGCGTAATTAGGAACTGTCGACTAAAAAGTCAGTCGGTTTTGTCAATAATACTGATTATCTCATATTCTGTGCTGGGGTGGGGAATTTATCTCTGTCACAGATTTGTGATGAGTGTTTTTATGGTCTGATCGAAAACGTCTTGTGATTGATCACATTAAAGGCCAAAAACTTGATAATTCTCTGAATAATCTTCAGGCTACCACACTGTCAGAATTGCAGACTGGGAGGTACTGGGAAATAGAATAAATCTCCAAGACCAGTTATATCTGTGAATGTAGAGACAGGCGAAGAAATAGAATTTCAATCGATATATGTAGCTTCCAAATATTTCTGCATTTTCTCAACTTTGATACAATATGTCGCAGCTAATATAACCAAATCAGTGTTTTCAAAGAAATACAAACAAAGCATAATACTTAAATATCTCACTCCTGAATTGTACGATGAAGTGGAACGGGAAAATACATCTAAGTTTGACAATGAAGTAAGACAGAAAAACACCGCTGAGTGTTAACACTCGGGGAGATAACTCTGCAGGGACTAAACGCTTCCGAACACAACTCGGATACTATTAGTGTTTTATACCAGGGCCACAATTAAGAATTGCTCAGTTGGTCAAAAGAATGGAAGCGTGAAAAAAAAATCGTCTTGATTTTCTGTATGTCTGTGTGTGTAGAGACTTCACATATTCCCGGCAAAGGAAATCAAAACGCGAGTTGTGTATTTGTAAGCGCCTGATTTTCGTATGTTTATCGTGTATCATTCACATTGTTCTCGATTTTATCGAGAAGAGGAAAATCAGTGTTTCGTCTTAAAACAATTCTGTTTCTCACTCATTTGACCGACTACAGAATTCGTCTATATCTGTACGTGCAGGTTTTGATAATTATATTGACAAGCCTGCGTGTACAGGTATATAGTACTGGGGTCTAAAAGACCCCACACAAGTATAATACACACGTCATGTTATTGATTTAGTGGGCGGGCTGAACTTCTCACGGCGGTTGTATTATACCTGCAAGGAGTAAGGGGATTTTCGCTGGGTTTTTCCCATTATGTGTAATTTTATATATGAGTTCCGAATGTATATAGGAAAACATGAATCATTGAGCCATTGGTAACGCGTCTGGACTAGCGATCACATAGACAAATTAATACAAGTTCGAATCTGCACAGACGAGAGAAAAAAAATTTCTTTCTATATAAGTAGGGGGACAGCGGGGACCAGCTGAGATATTATGAATATGGTTGAAATCCAACGTGGTGTATGTGATCGATCTGTGCGAATTGCAGGACTATACATCATAATTCCTAGGAGGTCGGGTCGTGCTAGATCGCCTTCTGAACCTGCTAGAATGTCGTTTGGCAATCTAGGGGATCACTGGGGGTTGTGTCTGCGCTTAAATTAGCACTGATCAATACAAATGCCTGTTGGACGTAAATACTATATGAGCACCATCAGCTTACGGTAGCAGATGTCTATATATAAATGAAGTATATACTCCCAGGAAATACTACCAATGAGCATCACCTGGACCCAGCTTTCCCCTTTTGTGTTGTTCATTCATTCCTCAAAAATTAGGAATGCAAATATTTTTTTTTATTTAAACATATATTTATTAGATAATGAATCACGAAAATATTAATACGATTATTTCTGCAATTCTAAAATTACATAACGATGATATAGAACTTTCTGATCAACTTGATCCTGAAAAAAAATCATAAATGATTTTGAAGCGCTGCAAGAACGAAAATCTGAGGAAGATATACACTAGCAGCCGAATACAGGTTTATTAAATTAATCCAGCAGGCAATGACACAATCGCTAGCCCACGTCGACGATGAAAACGTCCGGCAATTCGTTCCTCTCGCACACGCGATTGAGAAAATTAGATCAGAGTTGTCACGCGAATACGAAACAAAAATACTGTGAGTGTGCTTGTGCGATAGCTGAAAAAAATATGTCTGATTGTAAACAATCAGATTGTAAACAATCGAATTGTGAAAGTGAAAGTGAATGTTATGAAAATGAAAGTGGTGACAACGTCACTGGTGACACCGAATATTAATAGCGTATTGTTGGCGGTGTTTTTAATATTTTATTTTTTTGGCGGAAAGTTGGGTAGTTTTAACTTTCGGGAAACCCATCAAGTATTTTCTGTAACTTGGACCGTTTAAGGCAAGAATGTGCATAATACAGAATTTGATCTCTATCGCATACAGCTGCAATAATATGTTCTCGTTGCAGATGATTTAACTGTTCCTGCGTTAACAAAAAATTTTCATTGCCATAATCATCAATAAGTATATTAACGCTAAACTTTCCTGTGTGTGGAAATGTCAAAATTATTCTGACGGCACTTTCGAGTACCTCTTTGTTGTATATAAAAGCTCTCATGTGTTGGTACATTATATAATACCACAAAAATAATTATTTTTCATGTTTGACATAACTGCCAACAGACTCAGAAAAAGATTCTTTATTATAAAGAAATTTCTTTTACTCGTTGACTTTGTCCCTGACTATGTCAGGATCTAACATACAAACTTATTACGAGGGTGTCCTCGCTGGTCAGTAAGTTTGAAATGCATCCGTGCCAACAGCGGATATAAAGCAACAAATCATTGCAGCATTACAGCATCTAAACCAAGTTGCATCCGACCTCAAGTATATCAATCGGACTTTTATTGAAACAATAATTACTGCTGAGATAATGGCACTTAAGCTGTTTCTGAGACTATGCGATTACAGAAGAAAGATTAGCAACATAACACCGACAAAATGACAAAAACAGTTAACGATATTATCGATGAATATTTTCCAGCGATATTAGAATCTGAGACAACTGGGTTTGGATTTCCAGTTGCTTCAAAGTAAATCTTAATCATTTCTTCGAATTCCTGATCTGATATTCCATCGTTGAGACCTGATGATATCAACGATGATAATTTGGCGTGAGCGCGTATTGCGGTTAATTGCAACGTTATATATTCGTGTAATTTATTAGCCGCGCATGTGGATATTTTGTTTTGCGATGATATTAAGAATACCAGCAACACCGGTTACAACTGAAACACCAATTCCTATTACTGGTGCTAATATGTATGTGGCTGATAATGCGCACGTGATTGTTACTATTTCAGCGACTACCGCGGACACCGAGTTCACAATTATGTCAGTAATATAGATACATCTGTGGTATCTTTTTTCTGTTTTACTGTATGCGAATCAATAATATTTTTAGTTGGGTATGCCACAAACACGCTTGCTCGTATCTGAAACGTTGAATGTCAATCGATTGGTTCATTATGTATATAATAGGAACACTCTAAGTAGGTGGTATATTAGAGACGAATTCAATGCACCAATAGTACAACATGCCCAAGTCTTTTTCTTCGGGTTCCACCACGAATGTTTCCTCGTCGTTTTGCTCCAATATCACTAACATAGATCCAGAAGATCTGTTAACTGGATAACGCCGTGAAATTGTGGTAGATATTGTAAATGTTGTAGTGCCGAGTACTGAGATCCTGTATATGCCGGTAACCTCAGCGCGATGTTTGATGGATTTATTGGGTGGTGTCCATAATGCTGATCCAGACGCTACTGTATGTACTACACCATCGGTAATCTTTTTGATGTCAGAGAGATTAATGTCAATGACTACTGCACTTCCAAAAAATTCATTAATGGTTCTATTTGTGATTCTACGAAAATTTGCAAACCCGGTTACATGATTAGCATATTCAGATCTAAATGTGACCATTCCATCATTGATTGTCATTAACGAGGTCATCATCGTGGTGTTGCTATTGTCGACGTATTTCTTCGTTGCAGCGTCATCGTTTGATTCTGGTTCTCTGCTATTTCCGCCCATGTTGAGATTGCCAGTCATTGTATCACTGGTGGATCGTAAACGATCAGCTATGTATTTGCTGATCTCAGTTCTGATCGTGGCGTCATTGCTGTCGACGTATTTCTTTTGTTGCTACGTCATCGTCTGATTTTGGTTCTTTCACATTGATAATAGTATTTCTGCTCATGTTGAGATCGCCATACATGTCTCCAATTCTTCTGATACGTCCAGTAATCGCTCCCATTCGTGTTAGAACTGATTCCTCCGAGTTTTTAATTTTACCATTTTTAGTAAATACTACTAAGTTATCCCTGGTCACATCTGGAACCGGCAGAATAATATCTGTCAAAGGGATATTGCTCGTCTTTAACCGTCCTTGTTTATCCTCAAAAACAACAACTACATTTTGGTCCACATTTGCGAGACTCAAAAGATCAGAGAACTCATATGTGACCTCGTCAAGGGTTGCACATTTGGATAAGTCACCTTAAGGTTCTCCTCGAGCAGATCTTCCGTAAATATCTACCATTGTATATTACACTAAGACCTGTTTAAAACTACCACTTGTATATTCGTGCACGACTTTATGAGGCGGTGTTAGGGACCTTGACGCAGCATCGAACACAGCGAGTACTTCATGGCCACATACTGGTGGATCAGTTATTGTTTGTGTTGGTAATGTTGAATACCAGACGGGAATACTTTGAAGTTCGCCGACATATTTTAAAATTTTTTTCGGTGGTGCCAGTCCATACAAATAAAAATAAACAACTCCACGTGGATAAATCGTGCACGTAACCCAATGAGTACCTGGACCAGAACTTCCATCGAGATTAATGATATCGGTTTCAACACGGTTTGGTTGTTTTGGTAACTGATCACGCATAAAAACACCTCTGAAGTTTTTAATGTTTAATTTCTTAGCAGCATCAAGTAAATCAAAATTGGACACGGGAAGCATGCTTAGCGAAGTGTCCCAGGCAGTCTCAGACCTCCACCGTACCACCTCCTGGCAGTCATAGACCCCTTCCATTTGTGAAAGGCCCTTTTTCTTTGGAAGTCTTTTTTCCGTGAGCTGTTGCTTTCTTTAACGCCATCCCAGCAGCAGTTCCAACAGCACCAAGTGCAGCTGCTTTTGCGACAGCTGGGGCTGCTGCGGCTATGAACGCTAGTATAGCTGCAAGAAGTGGAAATATACCACCCGTCTTGGCAATGTCTTTAATGGCACCCGCAGAAAGATTAAGAAAACACCAGTCGCTGATCGTTTGGCGCCATTGAAGTGCTTGGGTTGGCGTTCTGTCAGGGATAGTTTATTTGGACCCTTCTGATGGCCTCCGATCTGTGCTGATTTCAACAGTATTTTTATTCCAGAATTCTTTTTATAATGCTGATTGTAGCTTTTTAATCTAATCAGGAGACGGAGTAACACTAACATGATGATATAACATTATAATATCATGAGCGATTTGATTACTGATCGTGCAATCGATTACATGTTTTCCACTGGGGCATCAATGACTCTCATTCGTCCACCAACACCTTCAAGCAACATTGTTTTGTCTGAGACTATAACAGCGATTTCTCTATAACCACCAGCGGGCAGTCGTGCTACACGAACTCGGAAGTGTATGTCAACGACTGATTGTCTGAAACAAATCCAAATTTTTCAGAGAGAAATAATAGATCGGATATAATGTTGTGAAATCCCGCTTAGATATCTGCAAACCAGAATTCACATTCTGATCACGCCCCATGAAGGTCATCAACCGATTATAAGCACGTGCAACATGATTATTATCAAAATTCAGCAAGACTTCTTCAGAAGGTTCTTGATGTCCATTTATCCTCAAAGAAACTTCACTAACCCCAAGCATGTCAAACATCATTGGATTTCGTTCCTGGGAATCTGCTCTGGCATTTTCCTGAAACGCGATGAATATATGTCGTTGTGCTGACACCCCCTGCTGTGATGCTATCTGACATGTGAATAACCCAGCAACATTACTTTGAATACTGTCTGTGGTCATCGTCAACCATGACAGCCTTGATTTTCCACATGAATCCATGAAAGAGAGCAACCGTTGTTCTTCATTCAGCAATAGAGTCATTGTTGGCATCCACAGTGAAAGTTTTGTTAGTATTACATTACCTGCATCAACGGTAGCAGCACGCCATATTGCATCATTCTCTGTGGCTTTTCTAACAAGTACCACGGTGTGTTTAGCGCCAAATATAACTTTTCTAACATGTCTGCAGAATGCAAATATATGTGATAGTGGAATCACACATGAAAATTCTCCATTGCCGTTTAACATTGATCGACGTGATGCGAATCCCGAGTTGAAATTTTCATTCATTGATGCAACTTCAGTTCCAGCTGCATTCAGTCATACGTTGCTGCTTTCGGGCTGATCAGTTGTATCCTTTGCAAACATCATTGATGGACCAGCTGATCTCAAGTAATCATCGCTGTATCTTGCAAGGCCAAGTATCGTCGTGGCAACGTCGACGTTTTCCAGGCATAATTCAATATTTCTTCCGTCGATGCTATACGTGGCACTGTTAAATAACGCCATGACGCCATTATTAACAAAGCTAACTTGATCACCAATTCCGTACGCTGTATCATCTGCTTTCAAAAGTCTACCGTCGATCTCAATGAATGCCTCAGCGGGTAAGAAATATCTACTTGCATCCTGAACTTGCAGCTCGATTCTTCCTCCTGCGTTAGGTACACGTGCGTCATAAGAATAATATTGATAATCGCGCACAGATTCATCCTTGAGAACTGACTCATCCATGTCAAATGCTGGATCAGATACACGCTTGAACAATATTATACTTTACTATTGTCTAACACGAAGACCACTTCCTGCTATTAGACTAGCAGTTATATTTTCTGTTTCTGACAGGGGTACAGCAGTCAACTCTGCTTGTTTTTTTTTTATTTGCAGCTTGATTTGTTATTTTACTGACACCTGCCGGCATAACTTCAGTGCTTTCCAATTTTACTGGCTGAGGTCTGACCGCTGACGATCTGCGTATTAATCGTGCTAGTCTATCCCTGATTGCTGAGAATGCTTTAGTAGCAACATCAGCAACAGCATCAATACCTTTATCACAAACAACGTCAATAGCTTTCATTCCCAGTTGCTTTGCAATCGGTATTGCTTTTGGGGCTATCCTTCTGAATAGACCCTGAATAACATCACTGAGTCCATCACCAGAGATCGCTTTATATGTTGGTAATCGCGAATTTATCACCCTGACCATTACAGATCCACGTTGCGCATTATGTATGATCATCTTATTTTCTTGTCACTAATCTAATTGCATCAACCACTGCGGTAATCATCAACAATTTCATCGACGAGGGACCGATAAACATTAATGTCCATGATACCGCCTGTCAATAATCTCTGACAAATATCAGCTGCTTCATTAATGATTTCTGAGGAATTATTATTGGCTCGTTTTGCACCATTCAGAATTTCTAGTCTATCAACATTCGCACAGACGTTATTCGGACAAAGTTTATGAAGGCTACTTCCTTGAGTGGCAATACCACTTCCAGTGACACCGGGGCCAGAATCTGTATCATACTATTTTTTCTTTTTCCTTACTTGTTGTTGAGAGTGATTTCCTTTTTTGTTTTGATTCTTTAAGTTGCAAATACATTTCATCTTCTCTTCGTCACCTTTCTTATTTTGCTCGTTCAATATACTCACCTCATGCCTGGTTAAAAATGTTAAACTGATTAAAATCTCCCTCAGATCTGATCTGCGGAATATTAGCAGCGACGCGATATACATCCCTAACCCAATCGGCAGATTTCAGAGTTTTAACATATTCGGGTTTTACATACCTATCTCTGTCACCATATCCAAACACGGCAATATTAATTAATTGGTCTGGGGTATTGACGGCGGCAATACCTTCAGATGTAAATTTATCTATTATCTTCGTTTTAGCTTTGGGCGGCGGCTGATCTTCAGGTCGTGGTTGAAGTTAAGGTTGTAGCTGAACTCAGGTTGTGGTTGGGGAGGTTGCCTGGGTGATGGTCTAGTTGCTCGAAGACGGCCAAGAATATCAACAGGCAACCTCTCAGGAGCTTTTAGAGCTGCCTCAGTTGCTGTAACAATTTTCTTTGATGGTTCAACAATTGATTTAAATAACTGTTCTGCACCTTCTGTAAATCCACCTGAGACTCCTGATGCTCTTGTAATTTTTGCTTGACAGAATCACGGACTGGAAGATATGTTTTTAATTGCCTCTAGTTGCTGTTGAGCTAGTTTAACTGTATGAGATTCCATGTTTAGCGTTATTATTGATATAATAATGATTTAATTACTTCACCTAACTGCGTCGCCGACCAACAGTGAATATCCCGGGTCGGTAAATAACCATGTATAGGTCTCAGTCTAGGGTTATGCTTGTATTTTCACCCCTCTGTAGGAAGCTTTATTTTCATAAATAAATTTGGTCTGTTCCCCCCCCACACACACACACACACACTACTGCTGGCCCAGGTTTATTTGTTTTTATCTCCTCATACAACTTATGCTCCAGTAACTTGATACAATGGATGTCAGATAAAAGCTTGTAACTATCATATTCATGGGTCAAATTTCTTATAACTTTGCATTTAGTATTTCACAAACATTTACTTTGTCACAAAAATTAAAGCTTTTTCCAATCAGATAAAAATTTCTAATCCACATAGGATTTGGGTTGCAATTATTTACATCCGGTTCAGTAACCTCAAACGTAGCCCCATTTTATGTTTAGAGCATCATTTCCTCTCATTTTGATGGTGACACAGAAATTAGATTTAGGCATTCTTAGTATTGATTTAAAGGTACTCATTTATTGTTTAGAATATGAGATTTATGATGTGGTTGCCTGAATGCGTTTTGCGGACAGTGCAGAATGAGTAATGAGGCACTGATGCTGATCCAGAAGTGAAATCTGTGACCCATTGCACATTGTTTTGTTTACACCCCAGCCTGTCAAAAACATCCTATGACAAGAACTTCATCTGAAATTCATCTTTAAAGGTACTTTAGAGGAACATATGATTTATTAGGATTTTGAGAGAATGGAAAGTTCATTGCGGAGAAACAAATATAGAGACTATATAGCAAATATAACTGTGACCCGAGTCCATATAAACATTCTTGATAACTCTTTGTTAACTATATCTCATCGTTGACCAACTGGATACATTTAATTCAATCCACATTATCAATATTTCTCGCGTATCAATATAAAATGCAGTTATACCAATAACATCAACACAGATTGCAAGAACAAATTATAAATTATACTGTATGGATTTATTATACTTCTCTTCACTTTACTTAAACCAGACAAATATTTACGGCTGAGACTATTTTCTTTTGACTACGAAATATACTCGCTTATATGTCAAGTTAAACTGCAAATAACAAAGATCTTGATCTGCTGTCGCATAATGTGCCTGCATCTCAGGATCTATTTTATTTGATGGAGCATGACGTGACAGCGGATCTGGGTCTGTGCTGTTTGCAGATGGATTCGTTTTATAAGCGAAAATTATTTTACAATATATTATAGAGGCTCTTTCAGGATGAAAAAACTGTACAGCCAAGAGAAACACAACCAATCTTCGATGTGTGACATGTTCTTCCTGATGCTAGAATCAGGGATTCAACCGAGAGTTGCAGACATTGCAAAACAGGCATGATCCTAATGGTCGATCAAGATCCATATAGTCTTGTTGGAGAAATGTGATCTCAGGATGAGTATAAACAGTAGCGAAAACATCATAATTTAACGTCCATTAAGTCTTTCTTTATTTCATTAATGGTATTTGTAAATTCAGTCATTTTCAGAAGTTAATTATCTGTCTTACACTATTTGTATCATATATGCTGAGAATTGATTTTTCTCTGTCTGGAAATGTATGTCAGTGAATTGCTAATTAGCAAGGAAAGTAGTTAGGGCAAGGAGTGAAGTCCATTAATTCGTTTGTGTAATTAAGTTGTGAATTCTTTTCAATCGAGAATCGATGGTGTTAGCATTAGGAACGTGTGTCGACTGATATAGTTCATCTAGTACTTTACAGCCCCACAGAGGGGTATAATGGTTTATCTAAGAGGTCTTGTTATGTCATGGTTCCAGTAGGAATGCGAGGAACAGCCTGAAAAGACTTTATTTATGTAATAGAGTCATGAGTGTCTGTTAGGTTGTGAACTGACCATATTAGCTTAGTTCTGTTGAATTACCATAGTACGATCTGTCGTAAAAAGAGTGGGAATATTGTTCGACACATATTTAGGTTGGGTATTATATTTGTTTAAAGGAAATATAGATCCATAACTGTACTGCACAGTGGAAAAGAGCGCAATACACAACCAAGACAGTTGATGACATGAAGAGGGTAGAAGAAGAGACTAAGAAATGAAATACAGCAATGTCGTCCTTTCATCAATAGTAACTTGGAAAAGACCGGAAACAACCAGGTGATGCTGACATGCTTGCAATCTGAGTTAGACTGGTCACTCGATTATATGATAAAATTAATTTTATCAGTACAGAAGAATGGTTAATTTAATTTTACATAAATTTTGTAATTTTATTTCCAAGAGAAGATGAATCAGCCAAATGCCATGTTCAATTTCATTCTGTTTATGTAATTGATTAAATTATTATAATTTACATATGAATGCTATTTTTGTTCTATTCTATATCCCTGCTTAGATCTCTGTTATATCATCCACTAATTTTCATATTTATTTTTATTGTGTACTTGATCCGGGCAATAACACCATGGTCAATCATCTCCAATATAAACACACTCATCAAATATATACTGTATACTGTATATACAATAATGCATTCCTATTCAATAATTTGAGAATTCTTTTAAAACCAACAACATAAGTCTTCTTTTTAAAACCTTTAGATTTGTATTCAACACCTTGGCTGTTAAGGGCTATTGGTAATACAGATTAACCTAACGGGTGGGTGGTTGTGGTATAGTCAAATATCGTGTATAGTACGTAATGAATCTAAAATTATATATTATTAACTTAAAGTGTCATCTGTAAAATAGGCAATTTAATATTGGATTTTACACGCAACAGGTCACGGCACTGAGACAGTATTGAGCTACTGTATTGTAATTACCTTGTTGAATGAAGACTAATCAAGATGCAATGAGCGTTAAATTTTTCATATACACTGGGCCTTGCATGCAATGCACGAGGAAAACATCATGATGGTAGGTAATGGGGACTGCCATATAGGTCTTCTTCGAGTCCCTTGGTCCCTTTACTTACAGCCATATTACATGCATACATACATACACACACACACAGATATATATATAGTTAGAAGAAGAAGAGTATATATATATATATATATATATATATATATATATATATATATATATATATATATATATATATATATATATATATATATAATCACAAGCCTTCAACTAAATGACAGATTTTGTTTGCTTGACCTGCAAAATAAGCATGAAAACTAAACAAGTTTTCATCACAGTAAAATATCACATCTTCACTACAACATTGCTGAATGGCAAATGCATGGTAAGTATTTCTAGACAAAAACATATGCAATGAACAATTAAAACAAAATTCAACGTAAATTACGAACTTATATCAGACCGATCCGGTGGCCTAGTGGTTAGAGCGTCCGCCTCGGATGCGGGAGGTCACGGGTTCGATCCCCGGCCGAGTCATACCAACTTATAAAAATGCTACTAACAGCTGCCTCGCTAAGCACTCAGCATTTAGAGGTTACTGTTAGGACTGATCGGCCTGATGTCAGATAATGTGACTGGATGGGACATCATGCTACATGTCTGCGACATGATGCCCCAATGCTAGACGTCACTATAAGCTGTTGCACTGCAGACATCGTAGAGATATGACTGAAAAATTGTTAAAGCTACGTTAGTAGTATAGTAAAATGGGGATTCTGGCGCACCGATCTCCCTACATGAGCTAGGTGAGCGACTCCCCCGTGGAGCTATACTACTACAGTGTGGGTTTTCTTGACACACTCAGCTCCCTGCGTCCCCATGGATCTCTACAACGACGGGATTCTGGCTCACTTGTGCGTGGATCACCGTGGTGATTAATGGAGTTTTGGCTCACTACGTTTTGGGGTTTTTTTATTGCTGTTTTTTGTGTATTAGAAATGTGATTGTAGTATAGCGAAGATATCTCTTCCATGTTATCCTTGGAGCGTCGATCGATTGAGATCTAGTGATGAGGATCTCAGCAGTATTCCAATAGTGGAATTAAGTGAAGAAGAGTCCAAGGTGTGGCTGAAGCGTGCAAAGGAGCTTATAGCGTATGCGAATAAGGATTTGAGTTATGTTCCTGAGACGATATATTGTGAGGATAGTGATGATGAATATGAGAACGAAGAGTGGTTGAGACGCAGTCATAGTAATCAGCGAACGATGCAGCGGTTTAATCAGCAATGCTACATAAAAAAACAAGCTGAAGCGTTTTAATTTGACAACGCTGCAGCGAGATCATTTTTATCAATTGCTGAATAGAGTGACTCGAGTTCAGTTGGAGGACAGTGTGAAATTTATAAAATTTGAGTATGTGTTCAAGCGCATATTTAAGAGGATGGGTCTTCACGAGCATGCGGCGAAATGGAAGACGGTATCTGGGAAGAGCATAGAAGAGACGAATGATAAGATTATTTCGGATGTGTTGGCGTCTGATGAGACATATGATGAGCGATTTTTTCCTTTGCTGGAGATTATTTTTTTCGATTCTAAAGAGGTTTTGTTTGGGTTTTTTGTAACAGGGGCATTTCCTTGAGATTTCTGTTAAACCGTTCTACGACGGCCGCTTTGATTTGATTGTGTGTCCTGTACAAGATAATATAGTTTGTTTTTTTTAAGCCAATCTGAGACGGTTTTGTTATAAAATTCACTACAGAGATCTGCAAATAGTTATTGGGTTTTCGTGCAACTACAGTGCTATCAAACGCTTCATCGATAGAATTTTCATATTTGTTTTTTTCAGAGGAATTACCCATGCGTATTTGCTGAACACATCGATGACCTTCATGAAATATTTGAAATGATTTGAAATGATTGTTGTACGCGCTGTAATCTCTCATGTCCACTAGATTTGCCGACCATATATCGTCTGCCGCGACCGCGATGACTGCGTGTGGAAATACTTTCCTGCAGGTTTATGCAGTTCTTCTGTGAGCGTCGAAAGATCTTTCACCATAGCTGACTTTTTATTTTACCTGGAATCCTAATGCCCAGCTTGTGTTTGGGGCCAATGATGCCACGCACAAGAGTTCGGTTTACACGTTCTCTGAAATGTTTTGGCTTGACTGTTTTTAAGTCCCTCAACATGACACGATCGCATCCCGCTTTGTCGTCAGGATGATATCTGTAGCAAAATCATGCCTCATCGCGGTGGCATCTACGTCGTTGTAGGGCTCTTGACCGGGCACCGGCTGATCGTTTCATCCAGTTGTTGTTCTAAGGGATTCCACGGTCCGATGTATCCATGTCCTGGCAACGTCCATCCGCTACTGGGTCTCGGAAGTTTTCTGATCAACGCATGGACGTCCACGGTGCCACCAAGAATTTGTCTCTCTCCGCTGCATTTACAATCTGGCAAGCACAGATTTCTTTCCACGTGGAGGTCTTCGCAGCTCATGTCGATGTCACAGTGCCTACAATGGTACATTTTGTATACTGAGCCATGACACTAAGTCGCACATAACTCTGTTGTCTTCAGCATAGATGCACATGGTCTACATTTTAGTGGTCTCCGCTGATGGTGTCGCTTTAGTTTTTACGATGTGTGATTTATTTTAGGAACAACATACTGTACACCTCGATTTGATCATGAGGCGATGATTCTTCGTGACCACCTCAACGGGGTCGATACTCTCCGTTCTGGTTTTGCACCACGAGTTCATGTTGGCTGCGTTATGTTGTAGTGTACATTATTTTAGCGACAAAATGACTTCGAGGGGTGATTTTCCTTCATACCTGCGTTTGATGTAATGGATGCAGTACTATCCACACATGTTTTCGTTGACGTCTTGAAGCTGTGACGCAGCTCCTTTATGCGATGGTTGGAGGTAGCGCTCGACTTTATCGTGAGGATGTAAACCAAACGAATCGAAATACTTGACGTCGCGGTAACGTGGATCGTTGACCACGACGACCCAATGAGTGCCATATCCATCGTAATTATTTTGCAGGTTAATCACTCAGCTCTCTTCGGGTGTAATGTGTTCAGGAAGCTGATCCTTAGAAGAGACGCCTCTGAAATTTCCAGCGCTGCGTACTAATACTTGCTCGATGTCGATG
Organism: Megalonaias nervosa; assembly: GCA_016617855.1. Taxonomy (NCBI): domain Eukaryota; kingdom Metazoa; phylum Mollusca; class Bivalvia; order Unionida; family Unionidae; genus Megalonaias; species Megalonaias nervosa. The sequence goes on along the minus strand of JAECUM010016436.1, from coordinate 30,264 downwards.
TTGGATAGCGGACGAAACGTTGCCGTAGGAGTCATAGTCTCCAGCGTTAAAACTTTTTCTACCCCCGTCAGTTTAGCGGCATTGACTGGGGGCTCACCAGTGCGAAATTCATTGCTGACAGGCGCGTCACCGTTCATATCTCTAAACCACCACACGGTAGTGGCGCACGATCGCGTGTAGTAATCGTTGAACATGATCAGGTTCAGGATTGTGCTGGCTTGGGGCAACTATCCATTGATTTCTTCGACGGTCTGATTGTTCAGTTGGTACTGTGCCGACTTAAACAACCACCATTCGTTGTTTTGCAGCGTGACTTGTGTGCCTGCTGCATAGTTTCCGCCCACTGCAGGTTGTAGTTTGCTGAGGACCACCAGAAAGGCTTTATGGGGAAGCAGGTACACATCTTGGTTATGCGTCTATATTTTTTCGATCGTGCTCGCGTTGAGGTTGCTGATATTGGTGTCCTGTATTCGACGTACTCGGTGGTGAAATTATCCACAGGAGTGTCATCCTTCGGCCGAAGGTAATCGGGAGTAAACCTCGCGTACATGACGTCGCTATGTTATAACACTCTCATAAAAATTACACGGTTATTAAAAGGCATTCTATTTTTTTAAAAATGTTTTCTACCACAATCTTTTTAATCCATAACAGGACATGATGGCGCCAAGAGATGGAGTTGAAGCAGCTCCACTCACCTTTTTCTCAAGATCATGTAAAACCTTCTCTGATCGCGCGCTGCAACCGTCGCGGTTTTCTTGGGGGCATGTTTTGCCTGCTTTGAAAGATCGGGCAGCTGAGCTGTCTGAAACTGCATCTCCGGAGTTGTCTGCGGTGATGACACCGACTGAGATGTTCCCTCAAATTTACTGGCTATTTTTTGTCCCACGGCCGTTCTAGCTGCAGAGGCCGCTCTAGTATCTCTAGCTTCAGCCGCTTTGAGGGCATTGCAGCTGCTTTCGCTGAAACACTTGGATGGGCTGCTTGAATAGATGAAAAGTGTGGATATAAATCCGCCAACGATTTTACGACGTTGCAGACGTGATCATATCATTTTAACAGCTGCTATTTTATTTTCAAATATTTTCTGGTTAACCACCTTGCGACGCCTATGTTGTCTTGCGACGAACGTGCAGGTAATAGGCAATTCTTTCGTTCTTATAGACTGCATTTCCAGACTAACTGGTGAGCCACACGGTGATTTCTGAGATCGCGTACGTGTTCAGTATGGGATGATAAATGAAGGAATTAGGACAAACTTGCATGAGCGATCCCGGAGGCACGTTAATCGCTGTGGCGTAAATCATGTTGGAGACAGAACGGACCGATGATAACGATCCCTGAGCGATCGAGCAGTTGATGAGTAAACCGTTCACGTTGGTGATGTTGACGGGAAGATCTCCCTCGTACCTTCCAATGGCGCTTAAGACAGTACCTGCGTTAAAACTGTGAATGGATCTGACCAAATTAGGAATATAAAATTCCAGGATAACCGCTAGACAGCATGATTCTGGTTCGCAGCTTGGAATGATTGCGTTTGATTTTGATGTTCTCAGCAGTGTGTCCGTTGTCGGTGATTAGTCTGGAGATTTCCGTGGCAATGTCGGTGATGTTGTATCCGCCTAGCGAGATCGTGATCGTTTGTATCTGAGCTGAGGCCCAGTAAGAAAACTGATTGTTGCTCTCATTGATGTTAAAGAAGCTGTTCCATGTTTCGATGGAGATCAACGCGATCTCGTACGACGACAGTTGGTTTAATTCAAGCGGGGGATTATACCTCACCTTGGAAGTGACCGAGGGTGAATCGAACAGCAGCGTAGTATCGATGAGAGTCATTTTTCTGAAACAGAGTTTCTATGTAAGTATATGCGACTAAATCAGGTCCTTGTACAGAATCTAATACTGATCCGACGTCACCAGTTTGTGTTCCACAAGACGATTGAGGATATCCACCATCTCGTTATCGATCTCCACGCCGACATTCCCTGCTTGTCTAGAAGCGATCAGCATTTTAATTGCGAGACGATCTCGGCTGGATTTTTCATGTTGCTGATGCCTTTTCCTTTACAGAATCCTTTGTCCAGTCGTCGCCTTATTATTATTATTATTATTATTATTATTATTTCCTCCAGTTTTATAATTGGAAAAAGACAAAGATTCTAAAGTTTGTTGTTTTTGCATGAAACTGTCTGTTATTTGATTTCATGGTATTTGTGATAGCCGAATTACTTTGATTACTAGATATTCAAAGTATACAAATGTTGGTAAACTAGAAAATCTGATTTCTTCCCTTCAGATGATAATTTTAAGATATTAATTATAATCTATTTTATGATACTGGAGAATCACTGGCAGGCACCTGTTAAGCTGGCTTGAATAATAGTAGTATGTTAAATGGAGGTTCTGGCTCACCTACCTCCCTGCGTGAGTTAGGGGAGTGAATCCCCTATGACTCTATACTACTACGTGGTTGGGGGTTCTGGCTCACTTTTGTGATCGATAGGGGTTCTGGCTCACTGCGTTAGCCCAATTGTAGATATGCTTGTGACTTAGTAAAAATTGATCCTTCATGTTGGCCTTGGACGAGTTATAGGTTGCGCTACAGTGATGATATTCGCAGTAGCATTCCAGTAGTGGATTTAAGTGACGATGAGTCGAAGGAGTGGTTGAAGCGTGCGAAAGAGGCGATAGCATATGTGAATAAGGATTTGAGTTATGTTCCTGAGATGATTTATTGTGAGGGGAGCGATGACGAGTACGAGAACGAAGAGTGGGTGAGCCGCACTTATAGTCATCAGCGTCCGGTGCAACGTTGCAAGCAGCAGTATTACGTAAAGAATAATCTGAAGCGTTTTAATTTGACAGCGTCGCAGCGAGACCAGTTTTATCAGTTGCTGGGTAGAGTGACTCGAGTTCAGTTGTTGGGTCGTGTGAAATTTATAAATTTGAGCATGTGTTCAGGCGTATATTTGAGATGATGGGTCTTCACGAGCAAGCAGCTAAGTGTAAGACTGTGTCTGGAAAGAGCATAGGCGAGGCATATGATAAGATTATTTTAGAGGTATTATCGCCTCAGGAAGCTGACGTCGTGGACGTATGAGACAATGGCATCTAAGATGCTGTTGGAATCAACGAGTTGAATTGTTAAGGATAACCAAATCATTGACGAGCGATATTTTTTCGATTTGTACAGTTTTCGTACAAAGAACCTTGGATAGTATCCCCAGATGAAATCTTTGAGTGTGTATGTGACTGGAAAGGGTTTTTGAACTGTATCGAAGACGAGGACTTCTTCGGTCCAGTTAGGGGTGTATCCCTTTTCGAATGTAGTTTTTTTGTCTGCTGATTCTGACGTGGTCAACTACTTTGAATTTGGATCTAAAAAATAAGGCGTCTGTGACCTGTTGTTTTTTGCCCATCGAGGATGCATCCATGGGCGTAATCTTAATCCTGCGGTGTCGCGTGTGATTGTACTGGTCAACAATTTCTGGAAGAAAATCTAAGTATCGATTGATGTTATAGCTAGTGAATCTTTTCCATATACGATTTTTGAGAGTTCTGTTAAACCTCTCGACGATTGATGCTTTGATTGGATTGTGTGTGCTGTACAGGTCAATGTTGTTTTGTTTAAGCCAGTCTGAGTCCGTGATCTGCCCATAGTTTATGGGGTTATTGTGATATCAAACGCTCCAGCGTTAGATTCTTTTTTTTGGTTTTACAGAGGAACTACCCATGCGTATTTGCTGAACACATCGATGACCGTCATGAGATATTTAAAATTATCGTTGTACGTGTTGTAATCTCTCATGTCGACGAGATCTGCTGACAGTATATCGTCTGCCGCGACCGCGATGACTCTGCGTCGTGGAAAATGCTTGCGCGCTGGTTTATGCAGTTCTTCTGCGAGAATCTTCAGTTCCGAAAGATCTTCTGCTGACTTTTTCATTTTACCTAGCACGCCTATGCTTAACTTATATTTGGCTCCTATGATGCCCCGCACAAGAGCTTGGTCTACAAGCTGTCTCAAGTTTTTAGGCTTGAGTTCTTTTAAGTCTCTCAGCATGACTCGATCGCATCCAGTTTTGTCGTCGGGATGATCTTTGTAACAGATGTCGTGTTGCATCGCGATGGCATCTACGCCTTTGTAGTGCTCTTGACTGGGCAGCGGCTGACCGTTTTCATCCAGTTGTTGTTCTAAGGGATTCCACGGCCCTGTGTATTTATATCCTGGCAATGTCCATCCGCCACGTGGTTTTGGAAGTTTTCCTATCAGCGTATGGACATCCAAGGTGCCACCGAGAATTTGTCGTTCACCACAGCAATTATAGTTTCCCACGCACAGATTTCTTTCTACGCGAAGGTCTTTGCAGCTCGTGTCGAGGTCACAGTGCCTACAATGATACATTTTTATACAGAGCAATGACACTAAGTCAGCTTTGCCATCACACATAACTCTGCTGCCTACATTTTTGTTGTCTCCGTTCCTGACTGCGTTACCTTACCTGTGACGATGTGTGATTTTTTGGAACCACATTCTGCACACCTCGATTTGATCATGAGGCGATTATTCTTCGAGACCACCTCGGTGGGGTCGATACTCTCCGTTCTGGTTTTGCACTTTAGGCAACATGAGTTCATGTTGGCTGTTATATGTTATGGTTTACACTATTTTGGCAACTACATTGCTAGAAACGCTGTTTCGAAAGTTGTAAAATGGCTTTTACTGGAGATTTTCCTCTATACCTGCTTTGGATGTAATCGATGCAGTACCATTCACACGTACTATTGTTGATATCTTTAAGCTGTAACGAGTTGTACACTGCTCCTTTGTGCGATTGATGGATGTAACGCACGACGTCATCGGGAGGAGGTAAACCAAACGAATCGAAATACTCGACATTGCATTAACGTGGATCGTTGACCACGGCGACCCAATGAGAACCATGTCCATCGTAATAATTTTGCAGGTTATTCACGCAGCTCTCGTCGGGCGTGATTTGTTCAGGAAGCTGACCCTTAGAAAATACACCTCTGAAATTTCCAATGCTGGGTGTCAATTCTTTTTCTAGGGCAATGTTGGACAGCGGAGGATGCGTTGTTTTAAGCAACGATGTCACAGGAAACTGTTTCTCGTGTTAAGACTTTTTTTCTCATGTCTCTGCTGGAGATATCTTTACCCGAGTCGTTCCAGGAAGTTGGAGTCCTTTTCCGATGATGAGCAATCCTGGAAGTAACCATCAAGCGATTCCTGCTAATAGTGGCCCGATTAATCCTCCTTGTTTGGATAGCTGTGACGCTGACAAGATAAGAACGATTCCTTTTCGCGCTGCAGCATGTTTAGAGACCGAGGTGGCCTGGAGATGGGTCAGCATGACTCTGTCAGGTCCTTTGAACGCAGACACTTTACGCCTGATCGATATTGGTCTTTCGTGCGTGGTCGCCACAGCGATACTTTTCTTCTGCTGCTGTGACAGCGTTAAATCTCCTGGGACGTTCGACATGATGTTATGTTGAATGCTATTATTTTGCTGGTTTTCTTTTGACGGGCTTATTTCGATAAGCAATGGACGATGTCACGATGGCACGTTTTTGTAGGAGATTTTTACCGCGGAAGTTTCTGCTACGGGAAACATCATTTCCTATCACCACTTTCTGTGTAGTTCCGCTGATGGCTTCAGTCGCTGAAGCAAGTCCCAACGGAACAGGAACAGCCGCAAACAGCTTTGGAGCCATGGTCTTAACGAAGGGAATGATCGCGCTGACAATTCCATTGCCCATGATGTAGCCACCCTCTCGTTTGGATCACTGACGTTTGGACGACTTTTTCTTCCACATTGTCTTTACAAGGATATTCATTGTTTGAACAACTTGGTGGTGGTTAGACGATCACATTAATTTTCCATTGAGTACGTCAAGCATCACGAATCGGTCAGACGTCAACCGTGCGTAGCACACGTAATCGCCACCCTGATTGGCAATAGGGCATCGGATTTCGATATCAGCTGGTGAATCTTTGAGACGCTCGGAATGTTTGGAGACATCGACATGGTAAATGGGATACAAGTTAGCGAAATCGTCTAGCGATATATGCGTGTCCGTGTCCACGTCCTGATACTTCTGCATGTCTTCCGTCAGAATCATGTACGCGTGAGAACAATTTCTGTTGCCGACGGCGAAATTGCACTCGAGTTCTCGCTCTGGATATTGCCTGGAGTTGATGCGAACGTGAATACGAGACCGATTAACATGGTCAAACACGTGCTTTTTCCTTCCAGATCGTTGCGTTGCGTCGCGAGCTGAAACGCCACAAACACATGCCTGGGAATCTTGCTGACAGGATTGGTAGATACTCTACACGACGTGGTCAACTAAGCAGAGACAAATTGCTGAATGTAAACACAGTACTGTTCGAAGTAAGGTTTCTTGGTGAATCTAGCCAACGTCGATTCCAGCTCGAACATGTGAGCCGTCGATGGCGTGATTTTGGGCATCCACAATGACAACCGCGTCACGGTGATTTGTCCATCCACTACTCCACCTGCTCTGTACATGTACTGCGCTGGAGAATCTCTTTCCAGCACCAGCGTGTGCTTGACGCCTCTGAACACCGTGAGGATATAGAGACACACTACGAAGATGCTGCTGAGGAGAAGCATCATGCATATCTCGTGGCTGGTGATAGCGCCACGAGCTGCGAATCCCACGTTGTAGGTATAGGTACGTGCCTGTGCCAATGCGGATGCGATAGAGGTTCTCACCAGGGCCGATCCTGTAGCGTTTGCTGTCATATCAGGCAAACGACACGCATCTGCTCCAGCTGCTGGTGGTCTGTACACGATAACGTTAGCGGCGTCTACATCCGTCAGCAGAGCGGCATTGACTGGTGGTGTACCAGTGAGAAATTCGTTACAGCTCCCATGTTGGTATCTCTGAACCACCACATTGGTGGCTCACGTTTTCATGTAGTCATCATTGAACATGATCAAATTCAAGATCGTACTGGCTTGGGGTAAGTAGCCATTGATTTCTTCCACGGTCTGATTGTTCAGTCAGTATTGCGCCTACTTGAATAACGACCATCCGTTGTTTTGGAGCGTGACTTGAGATCCTGCTACATAGTCTCCGCCCGCCATAGTTTGTATTTTCCCACGGATTTCCAAAAAAGCTTTATGAGGTGTTATGTATATTTAATTTAATTCTATGGTTGTTAGTTTTAATTTTATTAAATTCCTTTACATGTTATTGTAATGTAACTTTGTTTACTGGATTTGACATTGTCCAGAAATTCAATTCAGTTCTGTTTGACCTGACTATTATTTTTTTATTTCACTGATAAACAACCAATAATAGAAACACTGTATCTAGTTACTGACCTCGTTTCAGAAACAGTGACAGTTTTGGTAAACAACTTTTTATTATTTTTTTATCTTTCGCATAGTAAGAATTGTTAAGTTGAATCAAGGTCATACCTGGATTACGTGACGGGTGGCATGTATCTATTGTTACAGACTTCTATTTTTTCCATAACAATGAACTTTAGACCCTCATCAGGGAATCTGTTTTGCGTCTTAGTTAGAGTATAACTGTTTGGGTTTTTTTATATAGAAGTTTGTTAGTTGGGCTCCAAACCAGTGACACATTAAGTTGTTATTATGTTGTGACCAGTCTGAGTTGAATTTTTATTTTATTGAATTCAAGTGATTCTTTTCCCTGGATATACATAAGTGTTTCCACAAAATTCTCGGATAAGATGTTTGTTGAAATTTATACGGAATTCAAAACTGGAATAATATTTTCTGTGATTCAACAGGAAACTGTTGACACGTCTACACTTTGAAGGTTACAATAGACGTCATCGCCTTCCTTTTTGGATTCCATCGGGACTCGAACTCAGTTTCACTCAAGATTCTTTTTATTACTAGGACTTCTATTTTTCATTCTTGGATTATTTTTGGATTTAATTCGTAAAACCGTAAGTTTGTTTTTCTCATTTTTCACTTGGTATTCAAGGGAAATAAATTATTTGTTAAATTTTACAAAGCTTGTTGTCTTCGCTCTTTTCTGTTACTTATTTCAAGAGCATACACTCGTAACAGAGGAAGCAGATACACGTCTTAGTCACGCGTCTCAATTTTTCGATGCGTGCTCGTGTTGAGATTGGTGATATTCGTGTCCTGGTATTCGATGTACTCGTACTCGGTCGTCGAGTCGTCGATGGGGGTGTCATCGTTCAGCCTAAGATAATGGGAAGTAAATCTCGAAAAAATGACGTCTCTATGTTATAAAGATGTCACAAAAAGTGCACTTTATTAAAATACATTATATTTTTGGTCCGAAAATGTCTCACGTTTTTTACTATAATCCTTTTAATCCATAACCAGACATGATGGCGCCAAGAGATGGTGCGACTGTTGCATCGCCCATCTTTCTCCCAAGATCCTGTAAACTTATTTCTGATTTTGCGCTGAGTACCGACGCAGTTTTCTTAAGAGCGTGTTTTGCCTGCTTGGAAAGATTGGACAGCTGTGTTTACTGCGCTGCTTTCTACAACAGTGATGGCGCAGGCATGATTTTGCTGGCTATTTTTGTCCCACTGCCGCTCCAGCTGCAGAGGCCGCTCCAGTGGCTGCATTTTCTGCCACTTTGAGGACAATCGGAACTTCTTTAGCTGCAATGCCTGGAAGAGCTGCTCCCATGGAAGAAAACAGCGTGGATAAAAATCTACCCACGAGTTTACGCCGCTGTACGAGTGATCGCCTCATGACTGCTATTTTATCTGTGGACATTATTTTTTGTAGTCGTCTTTAAGATGCCCACATCACTATGCGGATTTTTGCTGCTTTGTGACTTTACGTCTGTATGCGGCTTTTATCCGTACGTGCAGATAATAGGTTATTCTTTCGTGGTTATTATCGACGGTGTTATCGGACTGATCGGTAAGCCACATGGTGATTTCCGAGATCGCGTACGTGTTCAGGATGGGATAATAAATTAAGCGATTAGGACGAATTTGCATGAGCGATCCCGGAGGCACGTTAATCGCCGTGGAGTAGATCACGTTGGAGGCCGAACCGACCGAGGATAATGATTCCTGAGGGATCAAACAGTTGATGAGGAGGCTGTTCACGTCGGTGATGCTGACGGGAAGATCTCCTTTGTACGTTCCATTGGCGCTTAAGACAGCACCTGCGTTAAAACTGAGAATGGATCCGATCAAATTAGGAGTATCAAATCCCACTCGATAACCACTAGAGAGCGTGATTCTGGTTCGCAGCTTGGATTAAATGGGTTCGATTTTGATGTTTGCGACAGTGTGTCCGTTGCCGGTGATCAATCTGGAGATTTTCGTGGCGATGATATTGTATCCGCCTGGCGAGATCGTGACATTTTGTGGCTGAGCTGAGGCCCAGTACGATAACTGATTGTTGCTCGCGTTGAAGTTAAAGAAGCTGTTCCATATTTCGGCGGCGATCAGCGCGATCTCATAAGAAGACTGTTGGTCTAATTTCAGCAGTGAAGTATACCTCACCTTGGAAGTGACCAAGGGTGAATCGAACAGCAGCGTGGTATCGCTGAGACCCATGTGTGCTTCTCAAGTGTTTTATGATATGTATTTAAGTGTATGTGACTAAAGTGGATTTCAGTTAAATCAGGTCCTCGTACAGAATTTGATACTGATCCGATCCGATTTTAACCTCGGGACGATCTCGACAGAATTTTTGTAGTAGCGGATGCCGGTTCATCTTAGGAGGTGGCTTATCATCACGTGGGAAATATCGAAGGCTTTGATGCCATCTGCTGATTCCTCAACTCCACAGCAAGACGTTCAAACTCTTCATCATAAGAACGGTTTATTCTCCTTGTCTTTTTCTTCAATCATCTCATCTTCTTTGCAGCTTTGGCATCTTTCTAAGCCCTTCAGACCCATGCGGTTCAGTTGACATCTGCTCTTTCAGCCGAACAAACTCTACTCCTGACGATATTTCAGGCTGCTCTTTCAGCCGAGCAGACCCTAATCCTGGTGGTATTTCAGGCTGTTTTAATACTGTTACTGTAAAAGCTAGGTCCTGCGACGCCACCGGACATAAGGGACTTGCTCCTGATCGATAGACATTTTCTCTGACTTTCAGATCCTCTTTCAGTTCGGCATCGTAATCTTTTAATTTTTCAAGCAGCTTACTCATGTGTTCTTTCGAGCCCTCGTCTTTGATGTGCTGAATCGACGAGTCGTACTTGCGGTTGATATTACTTAACAAGCGACGTGCTGCTACCCCTTTATAGTAATTATTCTCGGCAGACGATCATAACATCACATGCTCTTGCAGTTCTGGAAGTTTTTCTCTTACAAAATCCTTGAGCCATTCTCTATTTAAAACAGTAGGAGCTCTATAACCGATATTGAAAGTCAAATCATTTGAAGCAAGATTGACATTAATATACTCACGGTTTTTTCTTTTTTTTTCTTTATTCCTCTTCCGAAAACTCACTCTGAAACTATTCTTTTTCCCGCTGAATCCTTTCTTCCTCTTTTTTTTTTTTTTTTTAAGAGATTCAAGACTGGCTTCGTTTTTCTTTCTTATTTCATCTTTTATAGTGATGCTGCTGTTTCTTTTTCTATCTGTTTCATTTTTTTTTTTTTTCAGTTCGGACTTCCTGGCTTCTCCCTTTTGTTCTGCTTCAGTTTCGTGAGTCGACTTAAGCGTGTTCAGCAGCTGATCTTGCTTTGTATCTTACGTGATTTTCGTTTAGTCGAGTTTATGAGAATAGGTTTGAATTATTCTCCGGCGACATCTCGCTGAAAGGACTGCTGACCTATCTTGTCCTCGGGGACGCGCTGAAGTAACTCCGCCCGCTGCTCGATAAACTTTTTGAGAACGTCCTCACGCTGACGACGACTAGTGATCTTTTCAAACGGCATGGTATATCAGACGTTTTCAAAAGCAAATGCTGCTCGAAAGTTTGTTGATATGCTAACCAGGTATGTAAAATTCATCAAAGCCTTTACGTCGGATGTATTTAGGCACATCGTAGTACGACTGAGTGAGATAAATGCTGTTGTAGGTCTTGTTTCTCGACAACGAAAAATACTGGCAGATGCGGTTCATGTTCCCTCGGTCTATCTTGATATCGTCGAACACGATGATCTTATGCGTGTCAGAATCCAGTTCTTCTACGGGTTGTATCTGATCTGGATCGACGAGGGTAAAGACATAATCTCGGTCAGAAACTCTGAAAACAGTTTTCTGCAAGCGAATCGCCAAACTCACACAGTGTCCTGTGTTTGTCCTGGTGAGGATTTAACGTGTAAATGATCACTCGGTCGTAGTTCAGCATGCTGTTTAGGAGCATGTTTATGAGCAGATTCTTTTTATCACGACTGGTCGGACGCACAATCGTGTAACGGCAATCAGGCATCAAAAATGATACTGGTGCGCTATCGTTTTCGCCTTCGTGTCGAAATTAATGATGTTCATTTTCTATATAATCCACGTGAGTCGTAGCAGATCTTATCTGCAAACCGTGTCTTACACTTCCTTTATTATGCTTATCGGGTCAAGTAGCAGCTCTTCTGCGAGTCAGGATGAGCTTGACAAAAAGGTCAACCGCGCCTAGAATTCCATGCAGGTAATCTCAACATGAGTGGTCACAGCATCACCAGTCTTGACGATGTAAGATACCCACCCCCGGATGCCAACGCCGCACGATGGTCGCACGTCAACAGACTGGAAAAGATTAAATTGTCGTCGACCTGAAGAGAAATGACAGGAAATATTTACATGGAAGGAAAAATTCTGTGTGGTTTACCAGCTCCAACAGGACACGCTCTTGTATCTTCTCAGGCCGTCTCGTCAGCAGATCTTGATGTGGCACTGGCTAATAAATATGATACAACTGACGGTGTGATATCTGGAAATTTATTCGTGTTGGCCAAATGACAAGCGATCTTTCCATGTCATCACCTCCATCTAGAACAACATCGCAGAATTCTAGACGAGTTGGAGTGTATACCGGGCTGAACACGAGAAGGACTATGATCTATCACTTTGGTACCATGGATCGTTCTATCTGCATCGACAAAGATGACAGAGGAAATTATACACCAATCGTTGTCCAGACCCTTGAAGGTTTCAGAGTTAACAGTGATGGTTATGATCAACTTTTGACCATCAATAATACAAAGATTAGCTTGTACAGAACGAATCGACGGAAAACCCAAAATTATACAGACATCCCACCACGTGGCCGATCACGGATAACACCCAGGCGATATCGTGCTCACAGTTTAACTTGTTTGGTGGCACAAAGTTATCTACGACTGGAGAAACACTCACAGGAAATCTCATCATGGCCACTAGAGCTAAAATCTTAGTGACGGATTATCCGCTAACGGCAAACAACGAGATAGCCACGAAAATGTACTTGGATACGCGCCGTGTCATAAAAGCTCTGGGCACATTCCAACACTCACAGGAAATAATGGAAACCGGTGTGGCGTTTCTATATCATCATCGTCGGAATTCTCAAGCTCTTACCAGACTTATTATGTTTTGCAAATCAACTGGTTGCGTCCGATGCTGAAAACGAGTGGGGCACGTCTGGAATTACATCCAATTTCTGGCTTCAGGTGCAGTTATCTGCTGAAGTAGCCATCTGGAAATTTCAAGTGCGTGGACGCAGCTCTGGAACACAGCGCATTCTCACGTGGAGGTTACATGAATAAAACCAGACAGAACTGCTGATGCTCTTTACAGCGGTACCTCTCCTATTGGTTCCACATTGCTTCAATTTTACATATCCGCCGCAAGCATGAAGTATTCCACGTTCAAGTTTACTGCGCTCACGGCAAAACCTTCTAATCGTGGGTTAATTTATTTCCAAATTTTTACACTGGATGATCTGATCTAGTATAGATCCATAGATCACTGCGTCCTGATATAAGTCGATTATTTTAGCATTATCCAACTAATATAGGTTTCACCATGGCAGAAATTGTCCGAGTAGCTATCGAACTTTACCAGGTTTTTTTGTTGACAGGATGCTTCGTATGCTGGAAATGAAAATCGCGTGCTCAAGCAGACCACGGGGATTTACTTGGATATCAATCAGGTGAGAAATTTGTGTAAGTCATCAGTAGAAGATGCACATGAACAGTGGAAACACAATGAGATAAAACAGTCTCATATTTCAGTTGGACATATGCGATAACAGCAGCTCAGAGAAGCCATATGCAAGTATAAGGCAGTATTTAAAATTTGTAACAATAGAGAATCGACACTGCTGGCAAAAAGCATCCAAGGAATTGTTCACACGATTATCCAGGAACTGCATCCGAGCATCGTTGGTACCGTAGTGAAAACGGATACATTCAATGACGACGATTTGGTCGAAAGGAAGATGATGACGCATACACAAAAGATCACGACTGCATGGACAAAATAATATCCAAAAAGATATTTCGCGGAAACCGAAAACTGCGCAATGCCATCGACAAAAGAAAATTGTTTCAACATGCCAGATTAGAGTACGAGGACGTCGAGGTGATCATCGAAGTCATGACGCTCGACGATGCAGTTGTTCCTGTTTTTGAATACAACAAGCCCATGGAAGCACTTTTTAATGTGATCATGTATAATGTGCATCGAGAAATCGATCGCTGGCTTGTATTTTATAGGAAACAAAGTTATGCTTTTACAAGGACAGTACTCATATTGAGATTCTTGGATTTTTTTTTCTTCATATTATGCAGTAGTGCTCCTTTAACTGTCGCCACTTACTAAGATAAGAAATTCAAATACCAATTTTCTATTTGCATATGCGCAAAAATATATTCTGATTCGAATGTTCAGTTACTTGTTTTATAGGTACAGTGAGCAATAAGCTGGTGTCTCCCGCCCCCCACCCCGGGCTCCTAACTCAATGATGCAGTCAATCAGTACATAACTCTTCTAGAACGAGCGTGAGATGTCCATAACATGTAAATATGATTACAGTACATATCTCGTCTAGAACGAGCGTGAGATGGCCGTAACATGTACATAATGATTACAGTAACTTACTCTTCTAGAACGAGTGTGAGATGGCCATAACATGTACATATGATTACAGTACATATCTCGTCTAGAAAGAGCGAGATGGCCCTAACATGTACATAATGATTACAGTAACTTAATCTTCTAGAACGAGTGTGAGATGGCCATAACATGTACATATGACTACATAACTCTTCTAGAACGAGCATGAGATGGCCATAACATGTACATATGATTACAGTACATAACTTTCTAAAACAGGTGTGAGATGGCCATAATATGTACATATGATTACACTACACGACTCATCTCGAAAGCCCGCCTCAGATGCGGGAGGTCGCGGGTTCAAACCCCGGCCGAGTAATACCAAAAACTTATAAAAATGGTACCAGCAGCTGCCTCGCTTGGCGCTCAGCATTAAGAGGTTAGTGTTAGGACTGGTCGGCCTGGTGCCAGGATAATGTGACTGGGTAGGAATAGACATGACTATAAACTGTCACTCTGCAGATATCCTAGCGATATAAATGAAAAATTGTTAAAGCTACGTTAAAAATCCAACACACACACACACACACACACACACTCGTCTCGAAAGAGTGTGAGATGGCCGTAACATATACATATAATTACAGTGCATAACTCTTCTAAAACAGGTGTGAGATAGCCATAATATGTACATATGATTACAGTACATAATCTCATCTAGAACGAGCGTGAGATGGACATAACATGTTCATATGATTACAGTTTATAACTCTTCTAAAACAGTTGTAAGATGGCCATAACATGTACATATGATTACAGTACATAACTTGTCTAGAACGAGTGTGAGATGGCCATAATATGTACGTATGATTACAGCACATAACTCTTTTCAGAACGAGTGTGAGATGGCTATATGTAAATATGATTACAGCAATCCACTAGCAACTAAGTAGCTGCATTTATAAAATTATGTAATATACCGCATCCAGCTCAAAGTCAAGCAGAAATACTCCTTATAATAAGAGGTTCAAGTGAGCATGAAATCACCAACAGGGTGATATCAGCCTAACAGCCAAATCCAAGAGCAGTTGGCTGGAAATCAGAATGATTTCTGTTACAATTTCTTCAAATGCTATTGACTGCATATGTTTGGAAAACAACTGTTTCGAGGCATATTTAGGTGTTGTATCTTCATCCATATTTGATTGCAAGTCAGAATCGTTTGCTCAATAGTGGAAGATCCATATTCCAGGACTTTTGTGTCAACGTTGGTCAGATTCTATTCAACAGTTGTGAGACAAACATGTGTAACTGCTTTTCACCTTGTAGAAATGACAGCCATATTTGATAACGGAACATCATTATTCCTGTCAGTTTGAAAGACATTCAAGCTACGACATTTTCTGTGAAACTTTATCAATTTCTGCTTAGCGGTTTTCTAGAAGTAATATAACATTTTATTTTTACTAACAACAGGCATATTTGATGGTAGATTGTCATCATTTGTATAAATGTTAAAGGCCATCATGCCAGAATTCTTTGTGTAAAATATAGTAAACTTAGGTCAAGTAGTTTATGAGAAGAATCAGTTATATGGTTTTTCATTTTTAGTTGTTGTTGTTGTGGGGCTTAACGCCATTTTTTAGCACACTATAGGCTATACATGGCGGCCAGTATTAATGGTGGAGGAAGAAACCGGGAAATCCCCGGAAAGAACCACCGACCCACGAGAAGCTACTGACAAGCTTTCTCACATATCCACATTCGCCGAATCCTAGACTCGAACCCACGCAGACAGAGGTGAGATGGCAGTGATCCGTAACGGAGAGCGTTTTAGACCACTCGGCCATTCGGGGCCCCCATTTTTAGTAACGGTGACCATATTTAATGGTGAATCAATATCATTAGTACATATTTGAAAGTCCCTCATACCAGAATGTGGCCATTGTTTGCTGTGCTTGTTCAGACAAAAAGGGTGTTTAAAGCATTTTTTTCTATTTATAGTAATTGCAATTAAACTTTGACGGTTAATGGGTGTGATCTACACAAATTTGAAAGTCTTTTATGTCAGAATGGTTTCTTTAAAGTCTGGGCCAATTCACTTGAGCGATGTTTCAGAAAGCATCACGTAAACGAAAGTTTATTTTATTTTTATCTTTTTTAGAAACAGTGTGAATATTTGATCGCAGATTTAAAATTTAATCGAAATATAGTTATAACAAAGTTTATTCAATCACGATTTTTGAATGATCTGCACATTAATTATCATAATAAAATTTCCAGACGAAAATTATGTATCACTATGGACTTTTACAATGGCAGTTCGGCATTAGAATGGGACAAGAAAGTTGATCCTAGAATGAAATATTACTAGTGCCTGGGGAATCAAGGCAAGATCACGTGAACAAGAAGTGGCGCGCAGTTTCATTCATCTCCTATATGACATATGACATTTCTTCAAAGTGATAATTTAGCATGATGTAAAATTTAGCTAAACTATATCAGTATTGACAGCTGTGTTTTTACTGTCTTTCACTTGTATGAAGGAACATAACTGTATGGGGAAAATAAGAATTGTGTAAGAATTGAAATAAAACACATGACATACCATACAGAAGATATATACGAAGTTACATAATTGCCTCCAATTTATTAGACTTGTGTGCCCTTTTTGTTTTTCCTGTCGGTGTTTTCTCAGGCTTTTTTATGAATAACGACACTGTCGCGTCTCTGTTTATGTTTGTTGTACAACTTCTTCCTAACAGTCGTATTCCCTCTTAATCATAGCGCGCGACAAAACCAGTTTAAATGAGATCACTCCGCTTGCTTGACTGTGCCTAAAAATGTCGAAGTACGTTATCATTGAATTTGCCGTTAAGCATTTTTCTATGACTTTATACAATAATCTTCAATGGAATTTTGATGGACAAGGCACAAAATAAAGTGAACAAATACCATTTAAAGGTATGTGTGATCAAATTCTCCAGAACGACACCAGTAGCTGCAAATAATGACTTAAAACGCGTACATGAGCTATGTGAGTTGTACTATAATCGCAGATTAACATTAGGTGTAAAAAAAAATAAACCTTTATATGCCAAGATGTTTTCTGGCAGATTTGGTTACGTTAACATAATTTGCAAATATTTCAAATGTCTTTATGCCTGGCTGCATTCTATAAAAGTTTGGTAGTGAAATTCTACGCAGCAGTTTCAGAGATGAGACCATTTAAAGATATTTCTATTTTTTTTTTTACAAATGGCAACAATATTTGATGGACGATCTGTATTATTTGTTTAAACTCGAAATGTCTTTATGTCAAAATGGCTTTTTTTTTTTTGTAAGTTTGGTCAAATTCTACTCAACACCTGTGGACAAGAAGTCTTTTAAAGCGTTTTATTTTCTTCATTCTTCCGTTTAGTAATGGTGTCCCTATTTGATGATTGAACGGCGTCGTTTGCATAAATTGAAAAACTCTTCATGCCAGGATGTATCATGTCAAATATGATCAAATTTTGTTAAGAGATTTTGGAAAAGTTATGTTTACAAAATATATTTTTATTAACTGTGGTTATCGTTGATTGCGGAATAGTACCAGTGCTAACGTGTTTTATGCGTCAAATTTGGTAAAATTTTGTTGAGCAGTTTTTGAGATGTTTAAAGGTCTTTCTGTTTTTACTTACGAAGGGTCTATTTAATGACAGATTCACATAATTTTTACAGAAGTGAAAGGTATTTATTTCAGTGTGTTTCAGTTACATTTGGTCTAATTCTATTCAGCGATTTTGGTATGAAGTCGTTTAATGGGCTTGCTTTTTGGTGTCCACATTTGATTGCAGATCGGCATCGTTTGTACAAATGTGAAAGATCTTCACGCCAATATCCTTTCTGTCAAATGTAGCCAAAATCTGCTGACTGGTTCGGGAGAAGATGCTGTTTGAAGCTTTTATATTTTTAGTAACGGCGGTATTAACATAATTTGTACAAATCTGGAACGACTTTGTACCATGCTGTCTTTAGATTGAAGTTTACCTCGTTGGTTTTGAGAAGAAATTGAAATAGCTCTCGTAGACAAACGGCAGACTGGGTTTGCTATTTTTTAGTAACGGCGGCCATATTAGAAGGCAAATTGGAATCACTTGTGGGAATGTCAAAGCTCATCATGCCATGACTTTTTCTGTCCTATATAATCAAATTCTGTTCTGAACCTGTGAAAAGTTGTTTCAAGGTTGAAATATTTTTCGCAATCTGGGCCATCTTTGACGACGGATCGGCTTGATTTATATGAATTTAAAACCCTACCATGCCAGGATTCTCTGTGCCAAATTTAGTCAAAATTTGTCTAGTGTTTTTGAGAAGTTTCAAAAAGCAATGTTGACGAACACGACGGATACAAAGCCGTACCGTGGCAAGATGAGCTAACAATTGCAAGAGCACAATGATTTGTCTTTATGTACATCTTTAGATGATGATATGCACCCAATTTCTCAGCAACTCACACACCCTCAAAGCCTAAACCAAATGCAAGACAATTTGCGCTCAAACGAGACTGTCTTACATTGTATTCAGTTGCAAGACAAAAGGAGAAATAACTCTAACAAAATATTGGAAAAGCATGGTTACTCCCATATTCGCTAGACAGGGGTTGTCGATCCAGTTCGTTCTCATCGACATTTAATATATTTAGCTAGCCGAAGATCCAACTGAAAGTGATCCAGTCAGATTCTTTGCTATATATATTAAGGGATTAGGAATAATCTTAACAGCCTCCGGAGACAACAACACTAGTCGCACATAAGCTTCTCCAATTTAAACATTTCACACAAGTATTGATTTCGAGTCAGTGCGTGTGTGCATCATGAAAATCGACTTTTTGAATATCTAACTGGTCAAGGAATGAGCTCGCTCTCATTGGGCAAAATGATATGGTTTGCTACAGGCGACTCTTTCTTCCACAAAAGGGCACTCGTTCAATGCAACTTTTCTGTTTGCTCCATATGTCAAGGTGGATGCGGAAAAAAAAATCGATGACCCTTGGCTAGAAAAGATGAGTTATTTGTTGATATACATATTTCTTTATATGATTATCATGACATGCAGAAAGTTTCATGGTGATCGATTGAAATCCATTAGACTTGTTCCGCATATTATATTCCGTTATCTTCTATGTTTAGTTCCACGTCAAAAAGAGCAATAACTCAAAGTGTGTGTCGATATGCGCATTTTTCAGATGATTTTTATGTACCACGTTTCGCAGCAATCCATTAATAACTGTTGGACAAACTTGTGTCTTGAGACGATATCATGCAAGATAAATGGGCAATAGCTATAACAAAAATTGTGGGAGAACGTTATTTTTTTTTTTATAAGCTCATCTTCAAATGATGACCACAACATGTATAAAGTTACCTCGGCAACCTATTGAAAACTGTGTGACTAGTTACATTACACCAGGCTACAAATTAAAAAGGGCAACTCTAACAATAATTGCAATGATTGGTTGATATGCACGGCTTTTGATGATGGCAATAAATTTTACCAACATTCATGGTAATCCAATGAAAACAGTGGGACTTCTTGTGTTTACGATATTTTGTCATACACTGCAAGTAGAAAAAGGTTCTAATTCTTACAAAACAGGAGCAGTGTGTTTTGTCAGTATACGCATAAGCAGGTGATGACCAAAATATTTGCTGATTTGCATGGCAACTGATATACACTACCGATCTACAAAGCTTTCATAAGATTATGTGAGGGACGAAAGGATGAACGGACGGTAAAATGATTACAACATATCTCCACTTCAGGTTATATAAATGCTTTATATAAAATGAATAGATACTGACAATTCTTGTCAATGAATAAAAGTCTTTAAAATATTGTTATGCTATAACGTAAAATTCAGATAGAATGGAAACGCATTCATGTTTGATAAAATATTATCATGACAGTAAAAATAAACTGTACTCCGAATTTAGATGGAAATTTGTTTTTCTTTTATTATTTCGCTTTACTAGCAGATACAAAATACAAACAATATTTGCATTTCAAAATATTATTGTAGTAGAATCAGAGGTTATCAGAATGATATATCATAGCTTTTCCCGCCATGAAATAACTGAATAATAACGACGGTTTGACCAATCAAATCTTTCGCTTAGTACTCAGTCATAAAATAGGAGAAAGCCAATGAAAGTATATAAATGATAGCATATGATACGTATGCTTGAGAATGCCAATGAAAGTATATAAATGATAGAATATGATCAGTATGCCTGAGAATGCCAATGAAAATATATAATTGACAGAATATGATCAGTATGCCTGAGAATGCCAATGAAAATATATAAATGACAGAATATGATCAGTATGCCTGAGAATGCCAATGAAAATATATAATTGACAGAATATGATCAGTATGCCTGAGAATGCCAATGAAAGTATATAAATGATAGAATATGATCAGTATGCCTGAGAATGCCAATGAAAATATATAAATGATAGAATATGATCAGTATGCCTGAGAATGCCAATGAAAGTATATAAATGACAGAATATGATCAGTATGCCTGAGAATGCCAATGAAAGTATATAAATGATAGAATATGATCAGTATGCCTGAGAATGCCAATGAAAGTATATAAATGACAGAATATGATCAGTATGCCTGAGGCCAGTTATTTTTTTAAGCATACAAAAAGCATTATTCAACAAGTAAAGCTGATAACTCTATACTTCTGACTTGATATGACCCCCTCCCCACCCATACTCGGATATGGTTGTAATTCATTCAAAAAAGCACCGCAAATTTATTGCGATTAAGTAGTAACGTTATTAATACGAAATGAAAAATGAATAAGATTAATCCACATTGAAATAAATGCATCAGTATTAAACTTGTGTTAAGCAATTTGTGGATTCCATCCTGTCATTTTGGAAGTGGTGGTGTACATATACAAAAAGTGCCTCTTTGTGGAAAAGAAAAATTCCTTTTCTCTTTTTAATTAAGCTTATTCCCTTTCATGTTATGATAGTAGTTGGAAGAGAGAAGGGGCACTATACACTGCACTATTCGGACATCTGGATCACTGTGGTGGATTTTGCTAGTTGGACATTATGGATGGCACTATGGAGGCTTCTGGAAATTTAATGATGTAAATGACACTTTATGGAAATTTAATAATATAAATGACACTATATGAAAATCTAATAATATAAATGGCACTATAGGAGTTTGGGTGGCAACTGAACATCATTATTACATTATTAATTTACAATAGGGAAAATATAAATTTAGCATTATGGGTCACTTTAGGGGTATATGGAAATTTTCCATAACTGATGACACTGTGGGGCCTCTGTAAATTTGACTTTATGGGTCACTATAGGGAGAATGGAAATTTAACAGTATGGGTTATTATAGGGAAATTAAAGTTTAACTAAATGGGTCACTATAGGGATTGGGTGGGGGTGAAGGGATGGAAACTTAATTTGGATGGATGACTATGAGGCCCATTGGAAAATTAATTTTTACGTTTTTGTCAATATACCACCATAATGTAAATTTAACAATAGCGTTTAAGCCACTATGGGTACCTATTCATGGCCATTATGGGATTATGAGAATATAAAATGGATGGGTTGGTATGAAACCCTAAGGACATTTAACATGGGAATGTAACATATCGATGGACAGTAACGTGCACATCTAATTACAGACTTTTAGAGCTTGGAAAATGGTGGAAATTGTGAGGTATGATTAAATTTTTAGATTATACTATATCAGAATTATGAAATACCATAGAAATTCCGAGTTCATAATTTCAGAGCGATATAAAGGTGTTACGACCCTATGGTCTCAAACTAAGTTACAGAAAAGAGCTAAAACCATCACGTTTCGTATTTCAACAATTAATTTATTTCCCAAGAATACAAAGTGAAAATTTTAAAATAACTTATAGTATTGCAAATTAAATCCTAAATAGTCCTAAAAGTTCCATCACAAGTCCAAAAGTTTAGAATATTCCGAATGAGTTTCAGTCTTGAAAGTGATGATGTATCAATAGACTGGAATAGTGTTGATGTGCTATCAGTCTTGATGTATCACAGTGATATAACCCAAAATGTCTATGAATGAATTCACAATACTCCAAAAATGGTGAGTTAGTCCGAAAGTATCAATGAGCCCTTTGTAATTCAAATTAATAATAAAAGTAAATAATTCCTCTCAAATTAAAACTGAACACAACTGAAAGACTTATTCCACTTCAGATGTTAAGATAGGAATGAGTAATTCTAATATAAACAACCTAAATATAAAAACCTCTGACACAATAAGAGGACCAGGATGAGGGTCAAAGGTTCGTTTCTAGAACATTAAAGTTTGTTAACAAGGTCAGGTCTTTTACTAATAGTTTAGTTTAATAAAACCTGGCAAATATCGGGTACACCAGGAATTCTTGAGGCAAAAACCAATGACCTGAACTCAAATCCAGGTAAACATGTTTACCTTCAAATAATAATAATCTTAAAATATGATATAAAGTCATAGACAAAAATGAACTATGTAATAAGTTGTTTACCCAAAACAAGACATTAGTCAGGTAGGCCCTAACTCTTATCCTCAGGTACGGACAAAGGTCAATCACATAATACAAACTGAATATACATAACAAAGGATGGACTGTTTACCTCATTCCAGTAATGCAACAGCAACAATGTTACACATTGTCAAGAACAAAGCGTTGTTGTTTCGCTTTATTCATACTTATCTTTATCATGAGAGAGAGAGAGAGAGAGAGAGAGAGTTAAAAATAAATAAATAATCCCTAAAAATGTAATATTTTACTGAGCCCTGCTCAGTCAACTCATTGTTATGAAAAACTATTGTATCCTTCTTGATGACATTGTGCGCTACATCCTTTTGAAAAATAAAAATGATAAAACTTTTTTGATATTTTAAAAAAAAAAACTGTTTAATAAAACGGGTATATGTGGGTTGGGGTACAATACCACATAATACCTTACAGAGACTTTTATGCGATCACATATTCAAGCAGTAAGTTGTATACTTGTTGAGCTTATTATTGTTCATTTTTAGTCATTTCCGGTATTACAAAAATAATATAGGGAGAAGGAACCAACACTGGTTGTGATCTTCAACCTTAATATTACTAATTTAACCAACACTGGCTGTGATCTTCAACCTTAATATTACTATTTAACCAACACTGGCTGTGATCTTCGACCTTAATATTACTATTTATCCAACACTGGCTGTGATCTTCGACCTTAATATTACTATTTAACCAACACTGGCTGTGATCTTCAACCTTAATATTACTATTTAACCAACACTAGCTGTGATCTTCAACCTTAATATTACTATTTAACCAACACTGGCAGAGATCTTCGACCTTAATACTACCATTGAAACAACACTGGCTGTAATCTTCAACCTTAATATTACTATTTAACCAACACTGGCTGTGATCTTTAACCTTAATATTACTATTTAACCAACACTGGCTGTGATCTTCAACCTTAATATTACTATTTAACCATTACTGGCTGTGATCTTCAACCTTAATATTACTATTTATCCAACACTGGCTGTGTGATCTTCAACCTTAATATTACTATTTAACCATTACTGGCTGTGATCTTCAACCTTAATATTACTATTTATCCAACACTGGCTGTGATCTTCAACCTTAATATTACTATTTAACGAACACTGGCTGTGATCTTCAACCTTAATATTACTAATTTAACCAACACTGGCTGTGATCTTCAACCTTAATATTACTAATTTAACCAACACTGGCAGAGATCTTCGACCTTAATACTACCATTGAAACAACACTGGCTGTAATCTTCAACCTTAATATTACTATTTAACCAAAACTGGCTGTGATCTTTAACCTTAATATTACTATTTAACCAACACTGGCTGTGATCTTCAACCTTAATATTCCTATTTAGCCATTACTGGCTGTGATCTTCAACCTTAATATTACTATTTAACCAACACTGGCTGTGATCTTCAACCTTAATATTACTATTTACCCAACACTGGCTATGATCCTCAACCTTAATATTACTATTTAACCAACACTGGCAGAGATCTTCGACCTTAATACTACCATTGAAACAACACTGGCTGTAATCTTCAACCTTAATATTACTATTTAACCAACACTGGCTGTGATCTTTAACCTTAATATTACTATTTAACCAACACTGGCTGTGATCTTCAACCTTAATATTACTATTTAACCATTACTGGCTGTGATCTTCAACCTTAATATTACTATTTATCCAACACTGGCTGTGATCTTCAACCTTAATATTACTATTTAACCAACACTGGCTGTGATCTTCAACCTTAATATTACTATTTAACCATTACTGGCTGTGATCTTCAACCTTAATATTACTATTTATCCAACACTGGCTGTGATCTTCAACCTTAATATTACTATTTAACGAACACTGGCTGTGATCTTCAACCTTAATATTACTAATTTAACCAACACTGGCTGTGATCTTCAACCTTAATATTACTAATTTAACCAACACTGGCAGAGATCTTCGACCTTAATACTACCATTGAAACAACACTGGCTGTAATCTTCAACCTTAATATTACTATTTAACCAAAACTGGCTGTGATCTTTAACCTTAATATTACTATTTAACCAACACTGGCTGTGATCTTCAACATTAATATTCCTATTTAGCCATTACTGGCTGTGATCTTCAACCTTAATATTACTATTTAACCAACACTGGCTGTGATCTTCAACCTTAATATTACTATTTAACCAACACTAGCTGTGATCTTCAACCTTAATATTACCATTTATCCAATACTGGCTGTGATCTTCAACCTTAATATTACCATTTACCCAACACTGGCTATGATCCTCAACCTTAATATTACTATTTAACCAACACTAACTGTGATCTTCAACCTTAATATTACTAATTTATCCAACACTGGCTATGATCTTCAACCTTAATATTACTAATTTAATCAACTCGGCTGTGATCTTCAACCGTAATATTACCATTGAACCAACACTGGCTGTGATCTTCAGCCTTAATATTACTAATTTTATCAACACTGGCTGTGATTTTCAACCTTAATATTACTAATTTTATCAACACTGGCTATGATCTTCAACCTTAATATTACTAATTTAATCAACACTGGCTGTGATCTTCAACCGTAATATTGCCATTGAACCAACACTGGCTGTGATCTTCAACCTTAATGTTACTAATTTAATCAACACTGACTGTGATCTTCAGCCTTAAAGTTACTATTTATCCAACACTGTGTGTGATCTTCAACCTTAATATTATTATTTAATCAAAACTGGCTGTGATCTTCAACCATAATATTACTGTTTATCGAACACTGGTTCTGATCTTCGACCATGATATTGCTATGTATCCAACACTGGCTGTGATCTTCAACCTTAATGTTACTAATTTAATCAACACTGGCCGTGATCGTCGACAATAATATTACTATTTATCCAACAATGACTGTGATCATCGACCATAATATTACTGTTTATCCAACACTGGCTGTGATTTTCGACCATAATATTACTATTTAATCAACACTGGCTGTGATCTTCGACCATAATATTACTATTTAATCAACAGTGGCTGTGATCTTCGAACATAATGTTACTATTTATCCAACACTGGCTGTGATCTTCGACCATAATATTACTATTTATCCAACTCTGGCTGTGATCTTCAGCCTTAATAATACTAATTTATTCAACAGTGGGTGTGATCTTCGACCATAATATTACTATTTATCCAACACTGGCTGTGATCTTCAGCCATAATATTACTAATGTATTCAACACTGGCTGTGATCTTCGACCATAATATTGCTATTTAATCAACAGTGGCTGTGATCTTCGAACATAATGTTACTATTTATTTAACACTGGCTGTGATCTTCGACCATAATATTACTATTTATCCAACTCTGGCTGTGATCTTCGACCATAATATTACTATTTATCCAACACTGGCCGTGATCTTTAATCTTAATATTACTGTTTATCCAACACTGGCTGTGACCTTCAACCTTAATAATACCATTGAATCAACACTGGCTGCGATCTTCAACCTGAATATTACTAATTTAATCAACACTGACTGTGGTCTTCAACCTTAATATTACCACTGAACCAACACTGGCTGTGATCTTCAACCTTAATATTACTAATTTAATCAACACTGGCTGTAATCTTCAACCTTAATATTACCACAGAACCAACACTAGCTGTGATCTTCAGCCTTAATATTATTAATTTAATCAACACTGGCTGTAATCTTCGACCATAATATTACTATTTAATCAACACTGGCTGTGATCTTCGACCATAATATTACTATTTAATCAACAGTGGCTGTGATCTTCGACCATAATATTACTATTTAACTAACACTGGATGTGATTTTCAACCTTAATATTACTATTTTAATCAACACTGGATGTGATCTTCAACCATATTATTGCAACTGAACCAACACTGGCTCAGCTAGAAACGATTTCCATGATTCTGGCTTATTTAGTTCTTGTAGTTGTAATCGACTGAATAAAATATCTTCTAACAATTGCTCTTCAAGCCTCAAGAATTCTGTTTACTTTCAATTCCAAAAATTAAAATATCCGATATATTTGGACACGTTTTGAACTATACATGTTTTCACTTAGCTGTATCCAAAATAAGTCTGATCGACAAGGTCGCTCTTAATGTAGTAATAAATAATTTAAACTTAATCATGTTCAATTCCGCACTAGAATATTCTTTTGTACAATCTAGTCTCTTTATCTTGTCAGTTAGTTTTTCAAAGAAGAAATAAAACACAAGATGTGACCAAAGTTTATTCATACTGTTACTACTCTAGGTTTTAAACCATGTAACAGAAAGATGCGAAACAAACAAGTTCAATAAAATCAACAAATAATTTGTTTCTCGAAGTAAACAAAGTGAAAATGTAAGAATCAATTATAGTGTTGTGGATTAAATCTCAAATAATCTTAAATATCATATCGCAACTCCAAGAGCATAGTGTTCTGAATGAATTCCAATAGTCTTGAAAATCTTAAATGTAACACGGTCATAAATTCAGATTGTCTTTGAACGAATTCTCAATAATCCTAAAGTAGTGTTTAAGTCCAAAATGTCAATGAGCACTTTGTAATTCCAATAATTCCTCTCAAATTATATCTTTAAAAGATGCAAACTCTGACCATAAATTCCCAAAGATTGACATGAAACAGGAATTAATAATAGTTTACCAAACCTTTATATATACAAATACCCACTCAGCCTGTGATTCAATAGATTGTTTTTGAAAACCAAAACTGCCAATGGAAAATTCCATTACCTCTTAAATTCTAGTAAACATCATCTTTATTACTTAAATCATGACAAAAATCAGGTAGGCAAAACCCCATTTACGACCCTCAATCACAATCATGATAAATGTCGGGTATACAAATATTCTATCCACAACCTTCAATCACGGTCAAAAATCAAGCACACAATATATATTAAATATACATAAAATTAATATTTTCTGACAGATTAGGTAAACAAAGAATCAAGTGCTATTTTATGGTCAAATCACAAACTCCTTTGAACTAATTTTTCCAAAAGATGTCAAGCTCTTTTAGACGACTAGGAGAACCGAAGTTTTATTTATTTAATTTCTGACATTATAGTTTAATTATATTATTAAATTTGTTGTGAATGTAAAGCCATTCAAATTGGCAATGCCTATTTCTCAATTCAAATAATTTTTCTGAGAAACCTTGCCGATGCTATTTTTCATTTTCTCCAAGCCATACGAATCGTGTTTTTTCATTGCTAAGGGCGGAGATCTTTGAAAATATGTTCAAGGCATCTAATATAGCTATCTGCATATTAGGATAAAACATATTTGATAATATAAATTTATATACCTTTCATCTTTGGAATCAACCGAATCATATGTCCTAGAATCTCAGCATAAAAAATGAAAATATATCGTGACAAGAGGTGACCTTGCATACAGTAAGAAACCATTTTGAAACTTGTATATTCACAGTGACACAAGATGTTATATCCTTGTATCCTATCAATCCATATAAGCACTGGTCCAAAATTTAAAAAAGAGGAACTTTACCTATAAATTTCAGTTAAACAGAATCTAGAGTTTTTTCAAAGTCGACAAGGAGAAGAAAACCAGGGATCTCTTTCTCTTCTTAAAACACTGTATTATATACCTCGACCAGAAAGGAAAACCACTTGATCAGAATGTATCAGTTTTTATTAAAACATATTCTTAATTATGTTCGCAATAGTTGCGGAGGTAAGTTTATATGTAGTATTTAACAAAAATATGTCTCCAATTTTTCAGAAATAATTTATCACCTTTTGCGATACGACTTATAATTCCTTATTTTTGATGAGCTGATAATTCCCCTTTATGAAAACAATAATTTATATAAGTGAGAAAAAAGAAACCTAAATCTGTGCAAAAGAGTTTAAAAGTTCTTCGGTAAAGCCATCTGAAACCTGAACTAGAACTTATGTACGTTTTGAAATGTATTTATTGCAAATAATAATCCATGTAAATTCTGGTGAATAACAATTAGGATACTGAACATTAACAAGTAAAAACTGCTTTCCTTCTATTTATTATTACTTCTAAATTTAATACATTTCCAGTGGTATCTATTATCTAATTATGTCACAAATAATGTTCTCCTCTTTGTCTGGAGTTGCGAATTCTGCAAAAACAATATACGGAGTGTTTTTGTCTTAAATAAAATGATAGTATCACAACATTTAAGGTGATTCATTAAGCCGTGACAAATTACTGATATAATTCAGATACTATCATCTAAAATCATGTTACAAATGTCTTTAAAAGGCAAACAAACAAATTTCATGAAAAAAATATTTTCTTTACAATATTATTGCTGAGACCAGGCCGTTTTAACAAGAAAACATGTACAACTCTGATCTTATTGGGAAATGATTGATTTTGAACTGATTTTGAACTTTTACGTATGGACGCTGTATTATTGTGATGCAACAAAAGGCTGTTGGTACATCACCACAACATGGGCCACCACACGCACATTAACACATGCAGCGCTGGATTTAATTTGGATTTCCACTAAAGTTTATTCAGAACTTTAATTATTAGGACTTGTGTCTTCGATTCTAGGATTATTTGGGATTTAATTCGTAATACCGTAAGTTATTTATTGTTTTTTATATTTTCACTTTGTATTCTAGGGAAATAAATTTGTTGAATTTTACAAAGCTTATTGCTTCCCACTCTCTTCTATTACTTTAATGTCTAAATTTGTATATATATATATATATATATATATATATATATATATATATATATATAGGTACGATTCTAGGCTCTTAAACTAAGCAATGAAAACCAACCGTTCTTGTAAACTTTAACAACTTTATTTCCCTAAAATAGAAAGTATAAAGTTAAAAATAACTATGTATGGTGAATGAAATCTTAAATATTCCTAAACGTTCTTTGACAAGTGAAAAAGTCTCAAGTAATCCAAATGTGTTTAAATGGCATTCAAAATGAAGTTCACTCTATTGTGCTGAAGTGCCAATAGTATTGATGCGTCACATTCATAATATTCAAAATATCTTTAAATGAATTCACAGTAGTTCAATTCTGCTACTAAATCCAAAATTCTGAGTGCTTTGTAATTCCAATGAGTAATTCAAATAAATAAATCCACTCAAATGATCAGAACTATTTGTGTCCTCTATGAATCATACTTATGCTAGGAATAAATAATTAATAGTCAATTATTCTTTCTATGAAAAACTAAGACGCAATACAGAAGACAGAATGAGGCTCGAACGAATCATTTCGAAATCAGTCTTGTCAATAAGGTCAAATACTTGACTGAATTTCCAGCCACAAACCAATCAGGAATTAAGTCAGCCTTGTGTGTGTGTGTGTGTGTGTGTGTGTGTGTGTGTGTGTGTGTGTGAATCACGATGTGGGAAATGATGTGTGATCCCCCTCCTTATGGTACTTTGGTTATCATTATCTAGGAGATGATCGACCACATTGATATCGCCTGGATCGAGTAAGTAATAAAATAAAATATGACATTAATGAATGGAATAACAATGATCTGAGTAAAGATATATAATAGAACAACAAGAGC
>JAECUM010016434.1:0-10737 GCA_016617855.1 Megalonaias nervosa | reverse complement strand
ATATATATATATATATAATGTAAGTTACCATGTGATGACTGTTGTTGAGTTGGTGCAAAGACTAGGTTCATGAACGTCATAATACATTAACATTGGGGAATTGCCAATCACGTCTTTTCCTTGTGCTGTTAAATAGCCTTAATAAAATATGAGTCCAATTCTTCGAAGTACTTGTGTTCCAAAACATTTCAGCATCAGGCAAAATTGCTAAACCAAACTGTGAAAAAGAAACATCTGACCAAATGTAAACAGGTGCATGTGCAAGAATGGCTTAATAATAGTGTTGGCAATTCATTGGATTGTCGTTAATTGAAGAAAATTGAATGTTATAGCTGATGAAGCAGACTATAAATATTATATGTTCGGTCATATGCGTACTCATGAATAACGCTACTAATAATACACCAATGTTAATTAAGGTGTAATTTCTATGCAGAAATGAACATACGATTCAGACTCTGGGGAACGCTTCCCTACGATTTTGACTGTGTGGAAAACATCCTTTGTAGTGTCATCTTCAAGTAAAGGCTAGTTAATTTTAATGAATTTCTCCCTGGGGGATTGAAGATGGGATTTGTTATAGACTGAGACAGTTTCTCAGGCTAAAATGCATTTATCAGCAATGAGTTTAGGGATTAGATCAATGTAGTATGACTTGATTTTTGGTGTCATTTTGTATACAGTCATCGATACTTTTCCATAACATTCAGGTGTAGGTGTATAATCGAATTTTAGGTACTTATCAAAAAGGCTTACTTTTATACTTCGTCCCATAATCAAATTTAATTTGCTTGGAATGATTGCCTGTGAAATGTTGGACGATTGAAACTTTTGAATTTTTGTTACGGCTCAGAGTCTAAGAAATCGAAAATCAATTAAACATGTATGGGTACATTTACTTTTGCTACTCTTTCCTATGTATTTATCTTCACGTAAGGGCTATTACATATAAAAATATAGTAAAAAATTTACCCTGTCGTTTACTGTTCATAAAAAATAAATTAGATACATGAATATTTAGAGCATTTTCTCAGTGTGACACAAATATCCATAACATAGACGTTTCCGCAACAACAACAACAACAACAAAAAAACAGGTGGCTGGTTTATGTTAGGTAGTACTTTCCAAATTTCCTTATCATTTATTTTCTCGCGACTGTTATTGTGATTAGTAAAATTGTAAAACAATAACATTGGTCTTTCAGAAAGTTTTCAAAAGAGGACGCTAGTGATATTGCTCATGAAACAGTTGCAACTGCACTTCCAATCCATTAAAACAATCCAAATTATAGAAGTTTCTTAATTTGAAGGTCTCTGCGAATGAATGAACCAACAGGAAATTCTGTAGAAACTTGTGTCTCCACTTCTTCGTCTGAACATATTCCAGAACTTTTATTCATATCCACTCGGAACAAATAAGTAGGCAACTGCGATCCGGATTGACATTGCATGGGTGCTGAGTGCCGAGTATGCTATTTCTCGGGCTGCAACGATACGCCTTCAGCCATGCGCGATATATCGCGCTATTTCATGCTGTAGTGTAATAATATTGTGACATTTTTAAACATGTATATACTGCTAGAACAAATTATAATAAAATGACGTCGTATTTACACAGTTTGCACACAGCGACGCTACTAAAAAATTTCATTAGTTTCTTTTTTCAGTTCAGAATAATGTAAAACATGACATTTTCATTATGTGTTTAGGACTATTTCGTATTCAGTTTCCATGCCTGTCCGCATGAACTTACTTTCATAAAATAAAGTCTGTTTTTTATTTGGTTTTCTTTTGAATTTTTGATCTTCACGAATGGCTTTAATGAAGAATTGCTCAAAGAAGGCAGCGTCATTAAAGTTAAAACAAAGAACTTAATGTCCGTTTTCCTTTACTTTACACGTTTTGAATATAAACATTCAAAAGTTATTTAATAAACTGATATAAAACAAGGTTCATAGAAAATCATGACTTATACAAACTTGTTGATTTGTTCTTGGTTATACAACAGTAAATTGAATTTGTAATTAAAATTTTTCTGCAATTGTTGCCCTTGCTTTCATTACAAAACTTTTTAAAGTTTTGATATTCTGTTTTATACTTCATTAATATGAACAAAATATCGCGATAAGCTAAATTTGTATCACGATAATATCGTCACAGGTGCATATCGGGATATATCGATATATCGTTAGAGCCTTAACTATTTCTACGATTATAGTCAACCCTTCTCGTTTATTAATCTAACACAGACAGCCCAATACTGTCTATCACACTATTCTTTATACACCGTGCGTGCCAGATATATCATATCGATATTACAGAAAGAGACCGAGAAAGATTTTCCAATTGGGAATCAAACTCATATTTCAAGAAATACAAACAGCCCAAAACATACATGTACCTTATAAACCAAATTTACTAAGACTGGCGTATATGGACAAGCTCTATTTTGTTTAATTTTTTACGTTCAATGAATCCATGGATCGTGCCGCCACGATATATTTAGTGATTTACATCTGACGTCATGTATCGCTACATAACCGTTGCTCTGATTGGATGGATGCAGTGGCGCTTTTATTTGTAACTTCATAATGTTTGCCCATACGTCATACACCGAATTTTAAGTAGAAAGGTACGGCTTGGAACATGCAAGAACAAAACAACAGTGATCTACTGTAAATTTAATTTCAAAGCAAGTACAATTAAATCACTATTTTCAATGTTCCTTAAAATGCGAGGAAAAATTCCTTTCAGTGCATTCAAACATAAACTTTGATAGCAGTCCGTTTTGAATGAGAAAGTTATTTTCTGATTTAGGAGAATAATACTAAAGGTCGGTAAATCTTGCTGGAATAAAGTTATAAGGAATTCCTTATTCCAACCATCGTCGCAAGCCAAGCACGTAGCGGATCATCGCATGTGGCTTGCGAAAATGTATAAAATTTAATATCGCAGAACGGACGTTATAGTTTTGTTCCATCTGCGAGAATGAGATATAGATATTCGAATGGGTCTTAAAAAGCGGAAATCTTTAAATTTTAAAATGTGCTGATGAAAAACTTGGAACAATACGAGGAGAGCATGAGAAAATCATCACTGTTCATAAGCATTTCATGGTTTATGTATTACTTAACTATCCTGAACCCTGAAATTTATGAATTTCTTCCAAGAATGACAATAACCAGAAATTCGGGAAGGGATACGGTTGAATAGAAAACTACCTGCCGTAGATGTGAAAATTTGTGTTATAAAATTTAATTACGTTTATTACTTTGTTAATGTTTCTGAAACTCAGATGAACACAAACTACGACACACTTTTTTGATCGAAGTTGCGGTTACCCTGCAGGTCATTTTGGAACACTGTAATTGGAACACTGTAATTGGAAATATAATCATTAGATTCTCAGAAATTATTTGGTTATACGTCATACGAAAAATCTAAATCTAATAAACATTTGATAAGTGTGTAAATGCATGTCTAACGTTCTTGAATTGATTTCCTTGTGAAGAATTCATCAACACACAATTACAGAAACCGTTTAATCATCATCATCATCATCATCATCATCATCAGTTTATTTCATGGCGTTTGACACCATAGTATTTTATATTTACTTTTTTATTTTCCGATAAATAGAACTTCGTTTACTTCATAACTATTTCAGGTGTCATGAATATATATTTAGTTCAACATTAACATTATTCATGAATAGCACAAACACACGGGTGTATTTAGTAACATGCTTTTAACCGTTTGATGTATATTACATATCATTAGCCTCGTTTTGGAAATTGACAGCATTAGTGTCCAAGGCCTGTGGTGGTTTCTAGGGATTTTGCAATAATAAGAAGAAAAACAAACCTGTCTGTGTTTTGCACTTCTGTCGATTGTTCCACCGGAAAGACAACTTTTAAAATTGTGTTCACCTTGAATATTCTTTTGTTCTATACAGCAAACAACTAGTTGTATTATTTACTTTGAAAAACTGTTTTGAGTTCTTTTCAAATAAAAGAACAAAAATCGATGAATATTTTCTCTCTTTTCCAAAACTGGACATTTTTGCTTCAGTTTTGTTGTGCTTTCCTGAAATATAATTGCATTATTCATGGAAACGGGAGCAGCGGTATCTCCGTTGTTTGAGCGTCAGACGCATAAACTAACGGTCGCGGGTTTGATACCCGTGCAAAATAGTCCAGATGGCAGATCGGCTGCTTAAGCGTGTCCTTGGGAAAGACACCCAGTTCTAATATCTTCAGAATGATACAGCTAAGAA
The DNA here is from genome assembly GCA_016617855.1 of Megalonaias nervosa. Classification (NCBI taxonomy): domain Eukaryota; kingdom Metazoa; phylum Mollusca; class Bivalvia; order Unionida; family Unionidae; genus Megalonaias; species Megalonaias nervosa. The sequence goes on along the minus strand of JAECUM010016434.1, from coordinate 6,461 downwards.
TCCGACTAAGCATATTCTACACATATGCATTAAGGACTAATAGTATATATACTAAAGAAGATAAACAAAAGAAGCTAAACTTCATCAGACTCATTTTTGCACGTATTTTCTTGCTTCGAAAATTGGTTGAAATACAGGATGTCTGCTGGACCCTCAGAACCTCCCCAGATATGTGACTGAGAGAAGTAAGTATCGTGGAAAAAGTAACCCCAAAAATGCACTCTTTGCGGTGTGTTTATAAAGAGATCAAATTCACAATTATAGTTTGTATATTTTATAGTTAGATCTGTCTGCTCTGATGTTCCACAAACTTCCCTTTTATCTTAAATATATGTCGCTAAATACGGTATTGTATTGCAATTAGGTATCATGCACTGAAATCGATTAATATAATTCATCCGTTTGGTCTTTCCTTTTATACATGTTACCGCATCGTAATGTAGTTACGTTCATGCGTGAAAGCACGACAGACAAAAAGCTTTTTACAAGATTTCTTTAGCAAAGCAAATATTGCTTTTGTCACTTCATTTCATTGACTGTTTTTTGACAATCCAAACTTCTTTTCAACAATATGCATGCATATGCGCACGCACGCATAATACACAAAGTACAACATGAGATGTCATAGCACAAAAGAGTATAACATAATATTTAATATAACGAATACAGACACTGACAAATTGTATACATGTATGATGAATGCTTGCATGAATATACCTAGGTACGAACGGATTAACGGACAAAACAGAAGACAACAACGTTCTTAGGAAATTAAATATATCTCTGGAAAAATGTTACATATGACCATAAATACACATATATGTACATTTGATAATATATTCGCACTGGAAAATTAGCACACCATGTAAAACAATATATGTATAAAAATATTTTGTTTTATATCCTCCAGACATGGTGTAACTATAAACATTGTGCAAAACTTACATAAGTGTGTAATTCTGTCACCCTTATGCGATTTACAGCTTGTATAAAATTACATGCGGATGTAAATTTGTACATTTGTACTAATTCATGTAAACGATATATTGTTACAAAATAACAATTCCATCATTTATTTGATGGGTGTAAACGTACGCAAATGTAAATAAAAATACACAAGAATTACTGCGAATTGTTTTGGAGTTTCGTTTTTTGGTCGTATTTTTGTGTTGTTGAGGGTTGGGGTGGGGTGGGTTGTTTTTGTTCTCTTGTTTTGTTTTTCTTCTACACATTCAGGAAGAAAATTCGCGTATGTGTTATAGAGCCATGGCTATGCATTATGATATTAGGACTCCGTATTGAGATATTAGGACTCTGTATTGTGATATTATGACTCCGTATTGCGATACTGGGACTGCATTGCAATTATAGGACTCCGTATTGTGATACTAGGACTCCGTATTGCGATACTAGGACTCTTCATCGTGATATTATAACTCCGTATTGCGATACTGGGACTCTGCATTGCAATTATAGGATCCCGTATTGTGATACTAGGATTCCGTATTGCGATACTAGAACCCTGCATTGTGATATTAGTACTCCGTATTGTGATACTATGACTCTATTATGATACTAGGACTCTGCATTGTGACATTAGGACTCCGTATTGCAATACTCTGCATTGCAATTATAGGACTCCGTACTAGAACTCTGCATTGTGATATTAGGACTCCATATTGTGATAATAGGACTCTATTACGATACTAGGACCCTGCATTGTGATATTAAAATTCCTTATTGTGATACTAGGACTCTGTATTGTGATACTAGGACTCCGTATCGTGATATTAGGACTCAATATTGTGAAACCATACCTGTATTTTGAATCTTACTCAGAAATAATATAAACAGATTGCATATGACTTAAAATCATGAACAATTTAAGATAAGAAAAAAATATGAAATGGTAACCCTAACGTCAAAAGCAGAAAGAAAGTAAGGAATGTTCATCAAAGTTCTATTTTATCTGTGCAAACAAAATGAAAATATCAGATTCTAACGTCACACGTCCTTAGAAAATTTTCATGAAATTAAATGGCTTTATACATGAGAACGATAAATGATGGGAGCGATATTTAAGACATTGTTTCTTCCAAAAAATAAGTCATACCTACTAAGGCTAGCTGAATGTGCTAGATTTTTTAAATTTCTATTTTTTACATGTTCTATTTTTTAAATTGTATTTTGCTTTGTTTCGTTTTTTCACATATGATTGGGCCGGTTCTAACTGGTTTGACATTTTGTGACATCTCCTATATTGAAACATCGGAATTGTGTGTGGCCATTGAGTACCTGCTTTTCAGTTCTTTGGAAACAATATATGTTGGAAATGTGCAAATAATTGATTTATATTAGAATTGCTTATATAAAAATAAGTACTATGCTCTATCGGCAATCTGCCGTGGCACCAGAGGATAACAGAACCCTTATACTCAGTCTCCTCCACATTGCTACGGCAAACGCTTCCATATTTAAAAAACGAGGGTGATCCCAATATTTTGTCTTCATACGAATCCGCCATTTAACTTTAGTCATGGAATAATACATTTTGCTGAATTATTTCAACAGATATCAAATGCATTATGGAAAAAGAACTGTTTTCTCTGTCCGTTTACAGTTTGGCTTGTTTTGATTGTTTTTTCTACATCTTCGAGCAAATTCTAACCAGTATTTGTAGGCTGTATAATATGATATACTAGAGTTTCAATCGTACCACATTTACCATGTTGTAAAACTCATTGTCAACGATTATTTTTCACACATATTTCTGTCAGAATTTATCTGCATAAAATGTGGATTTACACAAAAATGAATGTTACAGTTGAAAAAGGAACAATTGACGTATTGTATCGAAATTGACATCCTATGATTATAAGCTAGTTTTTACTAGCATTCAAAATAGTATTTTAAGATTATTTTTCTTTCAGATCAAGGTTAACCTGAGACACATCGCCGTTGTGTTTGGCTGATCATCATTATCGGCCCGAAATGTACCGCCAGTTCAAAATAGCAGCTGATTTCCTGTTCTTTCCGCTTCTGTCCATTGTCTTAATTGTCACCACTGCTGCTGCACAAATGGAGGATGCTAACGATATGTCCAGGGTGTGTATTCTGAACGATCACTAGAAAGCTTCATTGCAATTTTAGAGTAGTTCATGTCAACTGAAGTGCAGTTTTAGAGTAGTTTATGTCAACTCCAGTGCAGTTTTAGAGTAGTTCGTGTCAACTCCAATGTAGTTATAGAGTAGTTCATGTGAACTCCAATGCAGTTTTACAGTAGTTCATGTCAACTCCAACTCCAATGCAGTTTTAGAGTAGTTCGTGTCAGCTCCAGTGCGTTATAGAGTAGTTCATGTGAACTCCAATACAGTTTTAGGGTAGTTCGTGTAAACTCCAATGCAGTTTTAGAGTAGTTCGTGTCAACTCCAATGCAGTTTTACAGTAGTTCATGTCAACTCCAATGCAGCTTTAGAGTAGTTCATGTCGGCTCCAATGCAGTTTTAGAGTAGTTCATGTCAACTCCAGTGCAGTTTTAGTGTAGTTCATGTCAACTCCAATGCAGTTTTAGAGTAGTTCATGTCAACTCCAATGCAGTTTTAGAGTAGTTCGTGTCATCTCCAATGCAGTTTTAGAATAGTTTATATCACCTCCACGTTCTTACAGATCTCCAGGATATAAAGTTGAAAATAGCTATATGAACCAGTAGTTAAAAACATTTCCTGGTCCATATGTTGTCCATATGTTGTACTTTTTTAAACCGGCAGATGCACACTCCCTTCAATTGAATTACTTTCATGGCTCAATATGGCAAACACCCCCACCCCACCCCACCCCAATCACCTTCACCCAGGAATCTTAACCAAACATTTGTCACATATATGTCCTCATGATATGACTGCATTTTTGATGCTTGGTTATCATTGTTGTTGTTTTTGTTTTTTAAAAAAAAGATATTTCCAAATATCACTGTAACTGAAATTTCGTTATCCTTGAAATTTGAACCCCTCAAAGAGGTCAATAAATGGCCCCAAAACCTAAACCCCTGTAGCAGATGGTTATCGTGTTAACAATGTACAAAGTTGGATAAAATTTCTATCCACCTATTGAGTAAGAGGTAGAATGGCGGACGGACGGATAGAAATCTAAGGGCATAACAATAACACCTGCTAAAGCGTCAATACAATTTGCTTGTGAGATTGCTCGCCGGCTAGTGTATATTTGTCTGGATACCGTTTTTACGTCGTTAGGAGTTTACCGCATGGTACTTGGTCACACACTCAACACAGAGACATTATCATAGAAATCATACAAAAAATGAGTATCTAATTCAATATCATCTTAAACAGGATTAGATGATTCAGTCAAATGCGCTTGCGACTGGCACTAAATGGAGTCAAGTTTTATCAAATACGTTTCCCATATTAATATGCCAATTTTCAGACCTTACAATACCCCAGTCATGAAACGAGGTGACACACTCGATCACTTGATGCATTTTGAGTGTACTATGGAAGTTCTAGACTGGTTTTCTGCTTAAAATCTGCTCATCAGCAAACTCTTTTCAAACAGGAAACCAAAAGATGCACAGTAACTCATAAGCCCATCATGGGAAACTGAGTTCCAGTCATCCATCATGTCTGTCGATGCATAACCTAAATATGTTACGAACTTTAAAAAGAGTCCATATAACAAGTAATAACATCATGTGTATCAATTTAATTTTCATTGTGAAGATAAGTATTCGAACAGTTAAGTAAGCTGCTAGACTTTGTATTTCGTGATATTCGTATCATGTTCTTATCGGAAAATATTTTGAGAGTAATAAAGGAAGCAACTTCTAAATGGTTCATTCTCTCCGTTGCAGGTCCTGGGTAACTCGGAAGAACTCAAAAATCCAATGTATAACGAAATCTCAAGATTTGCAGATAGCTATAAAGAACGCAGCCATGAAGATACCGGGACACTTAAGACTTTTCTCCAATCCTTTATGATGACCAAACATCAAAATCCAGAAGGATTACAAGAGAATGATAATACTCTGGCCGAAAAGGAAAAGCGTCCATTTTGCAATGGTTTCCACGGCTGCGGTATCATAAAGGGAAAGCGTCCAGCAGGACTCTTACTCAGAAGTCTTCAACCTGTTCAGGAAACTCCAGACGACCGTTTGAAGAGACCTTTCTGCAACGGGTTCTTTGGCTGTGGAAACGGAAAAAGATCAAGGAAACTTCTTCTTAGCCTCTCACCGTTAAGACCATCAGAAGTAAGTGCCAACAAACCAAAAAGATTGTTTTGCAATCCTTACGGAGGTTGTTATAGTGGGAAACGGTCTTATGAAATACAACCTGAAGAATCCTTCTCGAAGTAAACAAAAACAAGGACGGATGAGGAATAAGTACAAGAACCTAGCATAATCGTATACTGTGCATATCATGTTACAAACAATATACCTGAAATGAACCTTGTCTTTCTGGAATGGCATCTACTTTCATAATATTGCTTATTCTTGAATGATATTTTATGTAATGCTTCAATCTTTACCTCAGAACTTTGAATACCTCTGTATATTTAAGACTGGCTTTTCTGAGAAATCAAATCCTTCAGCAAAAGTGCATGGAAGTCTTTTCTTCTGAGACTTAGCTGGCTTATGAAATATATACTTTCCACATATTTTAATCGCTCTAATTCTGTCTGAAAGCATGTCAGTCTTATTAAACTTACGTATACTCTTGCGTTTTGTTTAAAATATGGATATCTTCTCCTTTCGGATAACGAATCGTTTGCTTTTTATGGATGTTTGGGGGTGGGGGAGGAGGAAGCGGGGGATGTAAATGTTATGTATATGTTTTTTCTTTATTTGTTTGCAGGTTTCTTGATGAAATATATTGACCACGCTATACTGTATAACACTGTTGCCTTCTTTCCTCTACCTAGTTCAGCTTGCTTAAGAAAATGCATTGGTCAGCTAAGACCTTAAAAGTCCGCTATATTTATTTAAGAAATTGCAGTCCGACTAACACTTGATTTTTAAAGATAATTAATTAATTAATTCATGCCATGGGTGGCAACATACGTATTTCAATTAACAAGTCTCTCTAGTGGTAAAGATTTCTTGTTTAGTACGATGTGATGTGATGTGATTATGATTTTTAACGTAGCTTTAACAATTTTTCAGTCATATCGCTACGATGTCTGCAGTGTGGCAGTTTATAGTGATGTCTAGCACTGGAGCATCATGCTCCAGACATGTAGCATGATGTCCCACCCAGTCACATTATCCTGACACCAGGCCGACCAGTCCTAACACTAACCTCTTAATGCTGAGCGCCAAGCGAGGCAGCTGTTAGTACCATTTTTGTAAGTCTTGGTATGACTCGACCGGGGATCGAACCCACGACCTCCCGCATCCGAGGCGGACGCTCTAACCACTAGCCACCGGAGCTGTCTCAGAGAATATGTAT
>JAECUM010016433.1:0-61789 GCA_016617855.1 Megalonaias nervosa | reverse complement strand
ATTGGTGTATATTAATGTAATCTAGTTTTGTTACTGATTGGTGTATATTAAAGTAATCTAGTTTTGTCACTGATTGGTGTATATTAAAGTAATCTAGTTTTGTCATTGGTGTATATTAAAGCAATCTAGTTTTGTCACTGATTGGTGTATATTAAAGTAATCTAGCTTAGCCACTGATTGGTGTATATTAAAGCAATCTAGTTTTGTCACTGATTGGTGTATATTAAAGTAATCTAGCTTTGTCATTGGTGTATATTAAAGCAATCTAGTTTTGTCACTGATTGGTGTATATTAAAGTAATCTAGTTTAGCCACTGATTGGTGTATATTAAAGCAATCTAGTTTAGCCACTGATTGGTGTATATTAAAGCAATCTAGTTTTGTCACTGATTGGTGTATATTAAAGCAATCTAGTTTTGTCACTGACTGGTGTATATTAAAGCAATCTAGTTTTGTCACTGATTGGTGTATATTAAAGTAATCTAGTTTTGTCACTGATTGGTGTATATTAAAGTAATCTAGTTTTGTCACAGATTGGTGTATATTAATGTAATCTAGTTTTGTCACTGATTGGTGTATATTAAAGTAATCTAGCTTAGCCACTGATTGGTGTATATTAATGTAATCTAGTTTTGTCACTGATTGGTGTATATTAAAGTAATCTAGCTTAGCCACTGATTGGTGTATATTAAAGTAATCTAGTTTTGTCACTGATTAGTGTATATTAAAGTACAGTAGCTTAAAAATGAGTATTCTCATAAAGAAAACAGACGAAGATAAAATAACATGTTTATATTCCATAAAAGATGCAATTTGCAGTTACCATAATTTGCAGACTGAATTGAATGATACAATATTCTCCCATTAAATTAAATGAATCTCCCTTTTCAATAAATTAAATTTTGGTACTGTAAATAAATCTCATTCATTTTTTCTCACTCAAGCACATACATTTACATGAACATGCTCTAAATTATATTAAATTTATGAACAGCACTAAGAAAATATTGATAGTGAATTTGATAATTATAATACATGCCATGAATGAATAACTTGGATACAGTGAAATCAAACAGAAACCATGAAATATGAAGAAAGAAATGTTTAACAACTTGAAGGGATTAAGAAAAGCAAATCAGAAACCAAGAAAATCATGAAGTATTGTAAAGTAGCTTCAACTCTGTTCACAATATCACTGATAATATTACTATTTCAAGGTTGCAAATGTATTGTCATCAAGTTTCATGTACCATAAGATCATAAAGTCAAGAATGTCACTTTCACTGCCATGGTAACATATACCATGACAGCATAATATAGGTAATAAATATATTCACCTGTCCAAAAATGTACAAGTAAAATGACTTCATGATTAAAAGCTATGTAAAGCACAATGTTACATGTCATTGCCTAGGCTGCATGTGCTATGGCAACAAGACATTACATGTCAAGGATGCCATTACCCTAGTAACATGTATCCTAGCAACATGATAACAAAAATGATGAAAGCTTGAGTAACATTCACCTTGACAACATGATTAAAGATCAATAGATTTTAAAAATTCTACAAAAATGGAATAGTGGGCATCTCTGCAACATGCACTTTGACAACAAGATTTTAAGATGGAGAATGTTGTGGGTTATTAGTACAAGTAAAAATAACTGCAAGAAACTGACTGGCAATGTCAAATAAGACAACAAAAATGAGTCACAAAGTCAAAAGGGTTGCAAAGTCAATAAACAAACAAACAATTCAACACAAACAGAGGTAAACATGATTCACCTGATGCCATCCTCAATGTCTCTTTGTCCATTCAAATGCTTCTTATTTTCCACTATAATCTAAATGTAGCTTTTGTGAAGAGTTCTTCAATACTGCATTTATCATTTCATAAAAAATTACTAAATATTCAGACTGATGTAAAAGTAAAGCAGGAAAACTTGTACTTTAGCCTAAAATTATTGACAGCTGCCTAGATTTGTGCCCAGTAACCCTGAAGAAGCATGACATTTGTCAGGTATTATCATGACAAGTTATCATTTTTAATCTTACACATTTCTATCAAGAACATTTCATCTGAATATGAAAACTCCTAATTTTGCTCCTCAACTTGTTCTTTCTTTCTCTCAATCATATTTCTTAAATTTTTTCAGTAGCTCCCTGTGTAATTATCACTGAATAAAATGATTACAAAATGTGTTCAACAGTTTCTGCAAAGAAATGTCCAGAGTAAAATTACTTTAACAGTTTTTAAAAACTTATGAACAAAGGGTAGTTATGTTCTGAAATACAAGGTCATTGAATTTCCATCAAACACATCGAATTTGGGCTGCCAAGTTGACTTAGTTATTTAAAACCTTTATGAAAACAGCAAAGAAGAGATGAAAAAATCCAGTCAATAAGAAAATGAATTCATTTCTTTATTATTATATGCATTTTTTCAAAGGAAAAACCCCAACACTTGATCGAACAAAAGTATGTTCTCAACATTAAACAAACAATTTTCCAAAATGAATGCAAAGGTTATATATTTATATTACAACATTCATATACAGAACTAAGGCAAAAGTGGTGGGTCATGATTTTGTGAGAAACATGATTAAAAGGGTAAATTCATATTTCTTTTATGCAGCTAACTGGACTTGTAAATATTGAAAATATCTGGAAGAAAGTCATAGATTTTTTAGATTTCTTTAACTGAACATGAAAAAGACAGTTCAGACCTAATATCCTTGAAATGAACATGAAAATGTCAGTTCAGACCTAATATATTTGACACTCTAACTTTATGTGTAAAACTATTTCATGTCACAAAACTTGATATTCAATTATTTTCATTTCATACAGCATAAAAGTTAATTCACATTTAATCATATTCACAAGTTTAACAAATATTCAGCCATTTAAACCACAGCTACACCATCTGGCAGAATATTTAGATGATAGCGTAATTTTTGTAAGTTATTTATGATTTCTTTAAAGTTAGACCAACCTAAATATTTACTCTCCTGAATCTTTTATTTGATGCACATTAAAAAACAGAAAATTTGTTTGTCTTTAAATAAACCTGCAAGAAAAAGAGGTTTAAATGACTGTTATTTCTATTTCTTTCCAAATCAACACCACAGTCCACAACTGGATATCAGTCCATATGTCAAATGTCACTATTCAGGAGGTTTTTCTGATGATTGGCTTGCCTTCAGTTGTTTTCTAGTCTTCATCCCTCTAAATCCAGCCTGGATTTTTGTAGCTGCCTTTTGAACCTCAGGGTCATTGACGTCAATGTCAATTTTCATCTCTGCCTGGCTTGGTCTCTTGTCACTTTCTTTTTTCATCTCCATCCCATGGACCGTTGTTTGTGCTTCTTGCACCAAAGATTGTCTCCTCTTTAATGAGATTTGGGGAATGTGAAAGAGATGAGGCTTTAATGTAAGGAAGGTAATTCTGTAGTTTTTGAATTGGGATGGGAGTAACATTGAGTGATGGAAAGAAAAAAAATGATACTTTTACAAATTAAGTGAGAATTTTATTAGTGAGTTAAAGGATTAATAAAAAGATAAAAAAACCAAAACTAAAAAATTCTTTTCATTTTGTTTTTAAAGCCAACTGATAAAATATTTTTAGTAACATCTGAACTGTTTCCCAGCTTTAACTATTTTCTACAAGTGCTTTTTTTTTTATTATTGTCCTGTTTTGTTTAAGTCCAAATTTAACTTTTGTGTGAATTTCATACAGGATAATTTAGGCCATGGAAATCAACATATCACAACGAAGATTTTTTTAAATTTGAACTTGTACTTGGAATCTTAAGATTTATTTCTTACCTACAATTGATAATGACAAGTAAAACGTTACATCAGTGTTGCAGCTGGGCAAATACTGAAAAGGTCTGCAACCTGCCCTAATTCTGCATACTCTACCAATATTTCTGACCTTAAACTTGTACCCTATCCCTATTTCATTTTTTATTGCAATCCTGTGTTTTCAGGTACCATGCCCCTTCCGGATACTGTATTAGTAACAGTGTGCATTCTACAATAAAAGTTTAGCATGTGCCTATGGCATTTTAAAAATAAGTTATTTCCCAAACATGGATGTAAAGAAATCTTTGCAGATGAAAAATATATTTATTTATAGATTGGAATAAAAAGATTGTGCTGTAGGTAAATCATCTGACAATAAGTGATATGTGTTTGGGATTAGAACTTTTTCAAAGCAGTGGTAGAAAATTAAATCTGCAATCAATTTTTTTTTCCAAAATGACATAGAAGCATAAGACTTTATCCCAAAATCTCAACAGACACTTTGACTGAAGTGGATTTGGACTATTTTTAGCAAAACTGTCAACATATTAAAAATACTCATAGCAAAGCAGTTTTAGTATTTTAGGGATTATTCGAAGTCTGGTGGTGGTGATGGTGGGGTAAACTGTTGTCATATCCTCTTATACTCCAAGCAAATGTAAATAAATTTCTGCAATTACTTTGGACAGTTAAATTTGATGGAGGTAATTTTTAAAAAAATGGATGCTAAAATTCTTTATTAGTATATTTTCAGCTGGATGTGTCTTGTTTAATGTTCAATGACCTGAAATTAAGTGTCCTTTCAGATTTCATTAACTCTGTGCCTTTTTTAGGATGTTGCCCTCAACTTTTCAGGTTCAAGCTTGAAAACTGTAAATAACAAAGTTCTGTAAGGATGTATACTGTTAAGTCTCTGGTATTAATTCCATCTGAGAGTTTTTATATTGCATAATCATCATCTCATTTCCATCTGAGAGTTTTTATATTGCATAATCATCATCTCATTTCCATCTGAGAGTTTTTATATTGCATAATCATCATCTCATTTCCATCTGAGAGTTTTTATATTGCATAATCATCATCTCATTTCCATCTGAGAGTTTTTATATTGCATAATCATCATCTCATTTCCATCTGAGAGTTTTTATATTGCATAATCATCATCTCATTTCCATCTGAGAGTTTTTATATTGCATAATCATCATCTCATTTCCATCTGAGTTTTCATTTTGCATAATTATCATCTCATTTCAATCTGAGGGTTTTCATTTTGCATAATCAAAATCTCATTTCCATATGAGAGGTTTCATTCTGCATAATCCTCATCTGATTTTAATTAAAGCTAGTATAATATCAACATTTTCCTCACACAACATCACTGACCAGTGTGATATTTCAGTTCAGAGGAACATTACAATCTAAAAATGCACAGACACTTAAATAAAACCATGCAACTCTGCTCTGACAATGCAAACTCAGCTAAAATGTACTCACCTTTAGAAACATTTCAGTATCACACATTCCAGTCCAAAGGAGAAGTAATGATGGATACACTTACAATCCACAATGTGTTATTACAACCCAAATCAATACTCCAATAAGTACATTGGCCATAAACAGCATCTATTTCGGCATTTTCACAGGAAAGGCTTGATCAATTGCAGACAATCCTACCAGAAAACATCTGCTACCATTCCATCTTAAACAATATTGGGGCAGTCCCAGAAGTACATGTAGATAAATAGTACTCAGAGAGTAAGTCAAAATCAGCATCTCAAATTGTAATGAGCCTGATGACAGAATCCAGTAATTTTAGGCCTTTAATATAACACGAACATGTTCTTTAATGTTAATTTAGTCTTCTTAAATCATTCAAAAGTTCCAAAAAGTGATATTCAAAACTCCCAAGAATAAATATGCATACAGCGGTTTAGGATGGAGATAACCAGAATACTGACTATAGATAGGAAACTAAAGTGCTGTAGTTGGAAGAAGACAATTGCACCTGGAATTTCTAAATTACCGAGTCAGTATATAACCCACTACACTACCAATATTTTGAAGATACACATTCAGTTTCTATTTGTTATCCAATTAAAAAATGTACAATTTAAAGAACATATTTTAGTTGCAAAAAAAAAGCAATTTAGAGATGACATATCCCCCAACAAGTCCCCTGTTTATGTAATGACTTCTACTGACAGTACACTATGGTACAGCACTCCCAATTTTCAAACTAATTCTGCTAGTACCCTATGGCTAAGTAAACTCAATTTATATAGTACTTATGGCCATTAGCCATCAATTTTATACTACTTATGCTATGCTTTGTTTCAGTGGTTAAAACAATTAATGAATGTGGAAAATTTTCATCATCGATAGGCACCTCCATGCAGCTTGTTTAACATGTGTATCAATTCAGGTAGTAATATCTTCAGAATCTGAGAATTTTGAAAGTTAGTCTATTTTTTTATGAACAGAGAGACTGATTATGGACACACCAACAGTCATAGCAATTACTGTATTCCCCAAACCTTTATTACATACTGACATAAATAAAAGAAAACACAATCAAGTTTTTAACTCAAAAATTTTAGATAGAGTTGGTGGGGGGGTACCTTTTGATATTATAAAAGGAGGAGAGGGAGGTAGCCGGGATTCTGCAAAAGCACACATTACTAACAATATCTTGATTCTCCCTCTGGAAGTATGACATCACAGTAGCCTTCATCTTCAAGCTACCAAATACAAGTTTTCTAAGAAACAGGTGACGGAATCCTGGTAACTTCCTGCAATAAACAACAAGGCTGACACCTGCATATCGAGCTCACAAAGCACTGATGTACAATGCGTGACTTTGACCTGAAAATCAAAGGGATTGAGTGTATGTTGCAGAATGAATTCTCTTAGTTTTATAATGATTTGTCCCAAAGATGAAGAAAGCCCTTCAAGTGGTTTGGGAAATATTAGAACACACAAGACCTGAACCAAAACCTTAATGCAAATTTTCTCTGACTGTGACATTGACTCAAAGGTCAAAGGGGCAAGCATCACAGAATGAATTAATTCCAGCTATGATTAAAATACATCAATGAGTTGATGAAATACAAGCAAACTGAACCAAAACCATAAAAGAAAATTTCTAAGACAGTGACCTTGAGTCCCAGAGTATAATTATAAGAAAAGAGCCAATAACTCTTTATTTATTCATTTCCTTAGCACAGACAAGCAGATGAAAGACATAGATTTCCGCTGTTACAGTGTGAGAGTTGTAAAGCAAAATCATTGACCTATACATTTCTCCCATACATCAGTGCCCTCCAATCCGAATAGAACCAATATCAGGTTGTAGTGAAATGCATTATAGGAAACACCAATACTCTTCTCACAATTGCATTAATTTTAATCAAATATGTATTAAAGTGACCTGAGAGGTAACCATAAGTGCCAGAATGTTGGATAAATCAAGTTTCCTACTTTTCTTAATTGTTTTTTTTAAAAACAAAAAAAACAATCTCACACAACCATATTGTAGGAGAATGCTGGGGACTTTAAGAAGGCACAAAGGAGAACAAGAAATTCTGCCCTCCACACACATGTATTACTAATGAAAAAGATGAAACATTAATCAAGAAGGAATAAAAAATGGTAGAGTGATGGAAGAAAATAAGACAGGATATAGATGAAAACAAAGTTGATGACTCCAAGTCACTTATTGGATCATAGTTATTAAATGAATGCCACATGTAACACTGATGGTATATCGTTAGGTATATTTTATTTGTATTGTTTGTTGGCTCTTCTCTATGATTATATATTATATATTTATAGGTTACTGCATTTGTATGGGAAAGTATGAATGAGGTTTTCTGAGTAATACTAAACAAACGTGGGAGTGCAGCATTAGTCTGAAAAAACTAGTTCATATTTCCCAATACAAATGCAGTAACCTTTTTATTATATACTCATTTTGTTGTTCCACCTAAAGCTAAATAATAAAAAAAACAACGTATTACAAGAAGCAAGGTAATTAAATTTATGCTGTACTCAAAAAAATAAATACACAACCACAGGTTTATCAATGTACAGTAACAATAATAATGTGCACATAGCACTGCCAGTGACCTTTGAACTTCATCATGAACATGACATTAGTTTTTAAAATATTCTTGTTTTGGTCTACTTAAACTGAGAGTCATATTTTGAATGAATGCACATTGAAACAACTTTTCCATATGGTCTTGAATGGATGGATTTTGTTTGTCTGTTGATCGAACTAAAATTTGCTTTTCTGCTTGTGACAGACTGGATTTATTTGCTGAGTCAATTCCCTATGATGTACATGTGATTTGAACAGTGAACTGGCATCAGTTCAACCACACCTCTATTCCATCATTGTTTGGAATCATAATGTGCAAAATATATTAAATCTTTTGATTGAAATATTCAAAAGACACTATGGAATATCACATTCATTTTATTTTGGGTGCATTAAGGAGAATGTGATTTCTGTTGTAAATGTAGTCGAAATTACAGTACAATTTTGTAGTGTGTATCAAGTTTTGGAACCCATGACTTTTGCCATATAATTCAGATTTGCAGAACTAACTAAGAAAGTACAATCTGAGGAAATTCAAGATGTAAAAATGTAAGTATATTTTATTGCCATTTTTATTACCTGCTAAAGAAGACATGTTTGTGCCATGTCATCTGCATGCACTCTGTTGGAGGAACCCTAGCTAAGTATATGACCTGTATAGCTTCTACCAAAAAACTTAAACACGGAAATTTGCAAAGCAGTTACTGTGTGACAGCTGGTGGAAAGAAGACTTCCTCATCATCTTGATTTATTGGCTCTGAGGCTCTTAGTTTTCTAACAAAACCATCACTTCCAATTTTTCTTGAATTTAGTATTTTGACTGACTTGTAAACTGGTACATATCTGATAGGTATGTGATAGACTTTAGCTTCAATATGCTTTTCTATGCTGTTGTTATAGACCATAGTGAGCACTGGTCATAGACTGAACCATTCTATTTGCAAAGAGTTCTGAACATTTCTCCTAAATAATTCTTTAAATGATCCAAAATGAATTTTTGACACTGTCTCTCACATTTTTTGTGGACATTGTGAGTATCATGTTCATTTGTTTGCTTGTTTGAAAGTTTCATTTGTGACTCAGTGAACTCATCCACATCATTAACATTATCATCTCTACTTTCAAATAGACCAAACAGCTTGTTTAGTTCATCCACTAACAAATAACTAATAAACTAAAAGTTTAAACGTCTGCTACATGAGCATGTATTGTTTGTTCACAAAGTAGTTCCTAATACACGATGCTACTTTTAGACACATGTCATGCAATACGAAGCTCTGCAGTGTGGGAAAATACTGCATGATTCTAACAATGTAAAGTTAATGAAGACAAAAAATAAGCATATAATAAATCTGTATTTTGTACGTGACTTTTGTCCAAAACCAAGTTAATGGTATACCTGACTGGCAACATTTACTTTTAAAATAACATATTATTATATACTCCTTTTTTTTCTCTGTAAACTTTACATTGTCAGAATCATGCAGTATTTTACGATACTGAACACCTTGATATTGCATGCATGTACACGATACATGTGCCTAAAATTACTATAGTGTATTAGGAACTACTTTGTATACAAACCATGTACAGTGATGTAGTAGATGCTGTAGGTAGTAGTTTATTAGATTTGTTTGTAGATGAACTAAAAGCAGCTATTTTGTTTATTTGAAAGTAGAGATGATAAAGTGGACAATGTGGACTAGTTTAATTAGTCACAAATTAAATTTTCAAACAAGCAAATCTGAATTACATGAGCTATGTCAGGGGTTCTTAAGCTTGATTACACATTTCGTAATTGTACTGTAATTTCAACAACATCCCAACTGCAATAAAATTCTCCTACCGCACTCAAAATGAAATGAACATGATATTCCATAGCATCTTTCTGATAATTACAACTGAAAGAGTTCATATTTTTCCCACATTATGATTCCAAACATTCAATGACAGAACAGAAACAAACATGCAGCTGAGTCAAGATGCATCCCTCCCTGCTCAAATCACATGTACTTCATGTGGAATTGACACAGCTAAATCCAGTCCATTATCAGCGGAATTGAGCAGAATTGACCATACAAAAAAAATCTATTCATTCCAGACCAACTGGTAAAGCTGTTGCAATGCACATTCATTCACAATAGGTCTCTAAATTTCAATTTTAAGTAGACCAAACCAACAATTCTTTTTTAAGCTAATGTCGAGTGTGCGACCATGTTCAATTTTCACTGATTGGTACTACGTGCAGATTAATGTTGTTGTGTATTGATGAATCTACGGTTGCATATTTAGTTTGGAATACAGCATAAATTCAATTACTTTGTTTCTTTTAGTGTACTTTTTTATAATTAAGCCTTAGGTAGAATAAGAAAATCAGTATATAATAAAAAGGTTACTGCATTTGTATGGGAAAATATAAACTTGTTTTTCAGATGGATACTTCACTCCCACAGGTCGTGTAGTATCCATTAAAAAAAAAAAAGTTGTTCATGTTTTCCCATACAAATGCAGTAACCTATAAATACACAGCTAATATTTCTCTATGATTATAGATTAAATATTCAGATCATTATTAATGGAAGTAAACATGTTAACCTCTATCTGAATGTAGGATATTAGTTTTCCACTTAGAAATTCCTAAACTTGTTGACAACACTGAAAGTTTTAGAAAGAGACTGACCTACATCCTGGGTCTATTATTGTCTCTTAGTTTTTTATATCAATGTTGTTTACTTGAAAAATTACTCGTTTCTACCTTAACATCAAAAGTGGAATAAGTCTTTTAATTTGGGTAGATTTATTTATTTAAAATATTCACTGGAATTAAAATGGGCTCATTAATACTTCTTGGACTAAATTATTAAATTGGTAGTATATTGAATTCAGTCGAGGACATTATGGATTATATTTGTGATATATCAAAAGACTGTTAACACATTGCCACATTATGGGCCATTGGCACATTAGCACATCAGAAACTACAGGAACATCAGCACATTCCAAATTGAAATTTATTTGGAACATCACTGGATATCAGTTGAAAATCTATATGTTGGGATTTGTGATAGAACTTTTAGACCTATTTGGGTTTTAATTCATAATACTGTAAATTCTTTTTAAATTTTCACATCGTATACTAGGGAAATATATTATTTGTTGAGTTTACAAAACTTGTTGGTTTTCACTCTTTTCTGTTAATTAGTTTAAGATCATAAAGTTGTAACAATATAATCAAATGTGTTTTAATTAGTCATGCTGACTGAAGTTTGTTGCAGACTACTCTGAAGAGTGTGATATTGTTGTACAATCTATTGCATAACAATAGACAGGAGTAGCACACATAAAAGCAAAAACTCAATTTTAATGGTACCATGAAAAATGAAGACTTGTATTTATTTATGAGGGGAAACCGTAAGTCTGTTAGAAAGCCATCTCCAAATTCACACTAACCTCCGACTAAAACTACTGTAACCTTCAAATCTTTTTTCAATTCAAGTCATAATTAGTTTTCGTCCTTAAATTTATAGTACAGAGACTTTGTATTTAGATTTTAACATACTTCAAACAATCAATTAAAAGTTGTATTTTATATTCATTTTGTATTACCTGTAACTTTTTTACATCCAAAACAAGTACAGTGAAATTCTCTATGAGTTGATAATTTTGGTTTGGAATATATCCCATTCCAAAGTGTACAATGTGTAATTTACATCATTCAGAGAAATTTGTGACTCATTGGATTTCTTCATTTACTATGAGATTAAAACATCTTTCAAAAAAGCATATCAGCCAGGAAAACTTTGTTTAGTTCTATTTCAAATGTTCTTACCTCTCTGTAATGATTACAGTATACTTTCCAGAAATTTTCTTTTTCTTTGTGATGTGCAACATCATTTAAAAGAAATGTACAGTGTATTTTTGTTTTTATTTTATGACAATAATAGGCAAATGTAATTAGGACACTGCAACCTAAATATCCACACAGCACCCAATCAAATCAAAGCCAAACAAGTCACACAAAACAGACACGCCTGTCTTAATTATTGTAGCCTACCTTCATATCCTTAACCTCTTGTCTGGCCTTGAATCCCTTGAAACCAGCTTGAATTTTGACAGCAGCTCTTTCAACCTCTGGATCTGTAAGGTCAATGTCGATCTCTTCCTCCTTGTCTTTATGTTTTTTTTGCCTTTTCTCTATCTCTTCTTGATGTTTCTTGTATTCTTCTGGATCTCTGCCAGTGCATAGACAAAATGTATTAGATCCCTGACTCTAATTAAATATCATTTTGTAAAGATAATCTCAAGTGAAATTGAGAGAATTTTTAAAAAATGGTTGGTTCTGCATAATTTTGTATCCAAGCTAACCAAAACCAAAAATAAAAATGCCACATTGGTATGCATTTTATTGAGCTAGACGAAGTTAAAATACAAGCCACAAAATAAGACAGTTGCACTGAAAAGCATGGGAAACGGTACTCTTTCAACTAAGAGCAATAAAATAACAACTGAATTAACACTTGTTGAAGATCACAGATTACTCCATCCAAATACATCATGAAATTAGATGTTGGTGAGTGAAATTGTTGTCTATATCTCAATGACTGAGACTGCATTGAAAGTCTCAAACAGCATGTTTCTTAAGAAAATTTATTGCAGGTCATAAACCTGTAGGGATTTTCTAATATGCCATTCCTTTTCATTATTTTATCATTTTCTTTCACAGTAACTATAACTTCTATGATTGATATAAATGTTACTTAATTTCTTTTTTCTAAGGGCAACTGAAATTACAAATCATTAACATTCAGTTTTGTTTTTTTTTATAAAAAGTTCATAGTACAACTTCACACTTACTCAAAATTTGAAATCATAGTTATGCATTTTATGTAATGATTATGTTATTTAAAGCTGTGGATTAAACAAAAATTTACAATTGTTGACAGTTCTTATTTCTCTGAGAAGATCATAGCAAACTTCTCTCTAAATAATTTTTGTCTGCACATGAGTAGTTATTGCCGGCTATGAAATAACTTACAAAAACTGATGATTTAAAAGCCTAGTTTCTAGCAAACAGTTTGCCAAATTCCAGTGTTTGTCACAACATTAATGAAGAGCTTGCATACAAAGGCAAAGACAGTGTGTTGAAAGTCTTTCCTGTATGTTCCAGTAAGCATCTGAATCATGATGTGTGATCACATCATTGATCAAACAACTACCAAATAAAAATTATTTATAAATTACAAATGAAATTTGTTAGTTTTATATAAATGGAAAACATGTACACATGCATCTTAAAGTCAGAGCAAACCACTGTATCAAAACTGCTCATGTCATACTTTCAACAACCAGTCTCATTATATCAAGAAATTATTCAAATAAATGTTTATTTGTTCCAAATGCAAATATGGTGTAATAATAAATGTTATCTTCCCATACTGGTCAATAATGATAAATGACAATAATGCTCACAGTATTTAAATAGATGTATTAAAGAAAAAAAAATAGCTTTCATTATTTTCCTTGATTTTCTTTCTTTCATGGTATCCATCTTATTAAACTGGTATAATGACACTGTGAATACTTTTTCTTTAACTTTTGTATATGTATCTTCAAATTCATTTTGGTATCTTCATACGGATATTTGCCAAGAAGTCAAAAAATGTTTCAAGACTGGCATCTCTGAGGTAAATATTCTAAAAAATAAAATATATCCACCATGATGACAACATAAGAAGCAACAAGTTAATATGAGACTGCAGTAAAGCACCATTATCACTATACATTTCATAAGATATCTTTCAAATGTGTGTGTGTGTATGTGTGTGTGTGTGTGTGTGTGTGTGTGTGTGTGTGTGTGTGCTGACTTATTTTACTTTTATTCCATAAAACTAAATAACATCATTTCAAATTCTGTATCCTAAGCTAAACTTACTTCATCTCTAGTACTTTCTGCCTATCATGGTATCCTCTGAACCCTGCCTGAATCTTAAGTGCAGCATCTTCTTTCTCTAGCTGCTCCACCTCCATTTTGGCCGCATGCTGACGATACTGTGTTTGAATCTTAACAGCAGCATCCTGCTGCTGGGGGTCACTGGTATCAACGGTAGGTGACTGTAAATATATAAATACATAATAATTGTTTTAGGTTAATAAATAAATAAATAAATAAATAAATAGACTACAATTGATATGACATGCCAATTGTTATTCCTGAGAATAAAGTTTCTGATGAAATAACATGATTATAATGTAACAATATACAATCAGTAATAATAATAATAATAATAATAATAATAACAATAATAATAATAATAATAATAATAACAAATAATAAGTCATAATGAGATTTGTTTCAAAAGCTTTCAATGAATACGAAATTTCTAAGGAATATGTTCTTTTTAAAGAACTGAACCTTCTTCATATTTTACACTACTAAACTGATCCCATTTTATTTATTTGAGGTTGCAGACAATATATAAATAACAACAATATATCATTTAAAATGTGACATTTTATTCAGCTTAATGTTTCATACTGCCACTGATACATTCAAGTAGAAAGTTTTGGCAGAAATTGATTTTTCAACAAATAAAGGATTTTGAAGAATACAATTTTTTTTTTTAATTCAAGGAGTTTTCAAGACAACTCCAATGTAAGGATATTTTAAGGTTGTACAAGCCATTAATAATAATAATAATAAGAAGAAGAATTTCTAAAGTCTACCAAAACTTATGTTACACTTGCTGAGATATTTCTTGCTTGCTTCTGCATAAGCTCTGTGAATACATTCAACTTTTAATTATTTTATCATATTTTCCACTGTATCATGCAGTACTCAGTACCAATCAAGCTGATGTCAGGATCACTCTATCGCAAAGTATACAGCTTTTGTATCACTAGTGTTAAAATTACTCAGACACAAAACAGTAAGATGCCTAAACTGTCAACGGATAAAAACTGGATTTGTGTGTTTGTGAATGTGTGCATATCCGAATGTGTTTACGAAAAGTATGAGGGAAGATGGTATTAATGTTATTGTATCTATAAAGTATGAGGGAAGATGGTATTAATGTTATTGTATCTATAAAGTATGAGGGAAGATGGTATTAATGTTACTGTATCTATAAAGTATGAGGGAAGATGGTATTAATGTTATTGTATCTATAACGTACGAGGGAAGATGGTATTAATGTTACTGTATCTATAAAGTATGAGGGAAGATGGTATTAATGTTATTGTATCCAGTGCCAGACTAACAAATAGGCAGAGTAGGCACCGGCCTTGGGGCCCTGCAACAATGGATCAAAATAATATTGAACTGATTTGATCTTGACGTATTAGGAAATAATTTGCAAGGGGGGCTCCGAGATTTTGACTGCCTATGGGCCTCCACATGGTTTAATCCAGCACTAATTGTATCTATAAAGTATGAGGGAAGATGGTATTAATGTTACTGTATATCATATCACAGAATAGTAAGATCATGGTACATGTATATCATTTATCTACATCCAGGGCAGATATGTTTACAATGTTTTCATTCATGCTTAAAGCTTGTTTCTGAAGAAATGGCTGGGAGCAAGGCATTTTATTTACATATTCAATCTGCACATCAATTTGTTCTGCTTATTAAATACACTTGGTGTTACAAGGCAAGGATGTGTTGGGAGGAGGAGGGGGGTGGCAGTTAACTGGTTGCCAAGTTCTTTAACTAGTTACTGCTAATATAAATTCAACCATCTGTGGTTACCCAGGGAGTCATTACAACCCAAATATATGTAGATGAGGTTACACTGTAGCCAAATTTTGGCATGTATCATTAAACAAGTCACATGTATGACTATTATTATTTACAGAAAAAAAATTGGAGTACAGAGATGTCAGTGGCAGGGACATCAGGATTGCTGTATTTTAGATTTTAGAAGAAATTTTAAATCTCATGCAAATCTTGGTGGCAGAGTGGCCATATCAGATATCGATACTGATTCTTGTTATTGACTGAGTGACAGTCTTGGTTTACATTTTTTTAAATAAAACAAGAGGCCTAAGTTGGCATGAGATTGCTGACCTAGATAACATTTGCCAAACAAATGAATACAAGAACAATTAGCCCAAAAAAAGTCTGGATCAATATGATGCTCTCTGTACAAATTTCTTCAAATGCTGTTGATTGTATATGTTATGAAAACGTTTGTTTCAAGGTTTCTCCACATATTCCATTCTGCCTTGGATTTTCGTACAATAAAATTGGGAAAAAAGATTACCAGGAGACCTATCATATTAAGCATCAAGATTTGTTTATGCAGTTCTTTTAAAAGTCTACAGACTCTGTTTATATTTAAATAAGACTGTGAACAAGTTATCCCTCTGCTAAGTCAATCTGTCTTTGAAAGACAACAAAATTTTATTCAATATCATATGGTTACATATGCCCTGAAAAAAGAGATCTGCCTTAAAGACCAGCTGTCCTCATGCCTCATTTTGATTCCAAATTCAACAATGATCTCTTGTCACAGGTTCAACTATGCTATCATAAAAATGCAATGATGTTAAAGAAAGAAATTAAAGAAAGAAGAAAAAAACATGTTTATTACAATCAACAAATAAGTTAAAAAGTGAAAATTTAAGAAAAATGTACAGTATTGTGAATTAAATCTCAAATCATCCTAAAAGTTCTATGAAAACTCCAAAGGTATAGAGTGTTCTGAATGAATTCCAATACTGAATGCAGTGATGTACTAATAGTCTTCAATGAGCTGATCTGTGAACTGTCTTGAATAGGTTGATGCACCAACAGTCTTGATGTATCACAATGATATAATTCAGAATGTCTTTTAATGAACTCACAATAATCACAGAATAATTATTTTGTCCAAAATGTCAATCAACATTTTGTTATTCCAATGAATAATTTAAATGACTCATCTCAATGTAAATCATTATGCAACAGTAAATAATTCCACAGACTGAACTTAAAGTAGGATTGAAATAATTTTGTTTACCTCAACCTTATATAAAAACCTAAGAAACAATAAAATGATCAGGATGTGGGTCAAATGTTTGCTTACATAACATTCTAAGTTTGAGACCTTGACCTCAAATATCAGTAAACAACTTTTAAAAAAACCCAATGAAAGTCAGGTAAGCCATAACTACTCTACAATCAATCCTGGAAAAGGTCAATCACACAAAATAAATTAAACATACATAACACATGTTTTCACTGGAAAGTATTTAAAACATTACTGTATAAAGAACAAGAGCATCTGAAACCTTCCAAGTTTCTTTTTAAGGATTTCAGCATGAGTCCCTGAGCTATTCATATACAACTATAGAGCTTTTCTCAGAAATGGGGAGTCCCAAACACATCCTTTTATTCCTCATATCTCTGTAACATTTTCAACTTTTGTACATTATATTAAAAAAAAACATGAAGACTACTGAAGTGTTTCTTACCTTGAATGCAGCATTGTTGTAGAACCTATCTTCTAAGCGAGAACCTTGCAGTGCAGGGTCATGACCAGTTTCTGAAAATAAACAAATATAACATGTTAGGAAACTGGACAATAGCACCAAATAAAATACCATATAAAGACTTTCTCTACATGCATATCTTGAAGTGATGACCATAACATTTGCCAAGTTTCATGGTAATCCATCAAACTTGGCAACTAGTACATGTAGTTAGCAAGATTGAGTGTTAGGAAAGAACTGTATGGAAAGATCAAAAAATGTTTGAACAATAGACACTGTCCGAAAACAGACATGGTTTCATGTATACATGTACACACTGCCATATATACATGTCCACACTGTCATATATACATGTAAACCCTGCCATATGTACATGTATACACTGCCTCTAAGCATATACAGTTTGCAATATTCTTTACCACATAAGTAGAATAAATGGTTAAAATCTGAAGAAAAAAAATTTAATTGGCATATATACTGGTATATAAGTCACACCCAACTGCGAATAACAAAGATCTTTATCTAACATTCCATAATGCACCAGCAGTTCTGGGTCTATGCAGTTTACAGTTGGATCCAACTCATATGTGCATATATATGGTACCTATTTCACAGCATTGCATGTTTGACAATTACCTATTGTATACTTATCACTTGTCTTACTGCTACAGTCTCTGAATATGGATAGTTTGTTGCCCATGATAGTTGAATCCCAAAAAACTAAATGGTCTTCATACACGTCTTGCTTTTAGCTTGATTGAAGTCACTTTTAAACCACTGTTGGAAAATGAATCTAGTTCACAGAACACATCCACAATTTTCTGTCATTAAAAAAATCAACAAACTCATCTGGAAAATTGATGCTAGCTCCATATCTATGTCATTCCTGATAATGATTTTACTTATTAAAAATGAATCTGCTATGGGTTAATGTCATTAAACACTCCTGGGACAACATGCATCAATTAATTAATCATGAAGATGCTGTAATGCATTACTGGTAATTCATCAAACATGATTCAATAAACACTGAAAACAAATTGTCCCTTTGGTACTAACTGCTTTCACTGTTGTTGAGACAAACTAATTACTTATACTTTGTGAGTTATGTTACTGTCACTTGGAGAGACTTCATGTACTGTGTAGTACAATTCCTCAACTTTCACCACTTAAGACAGCATTCAAGAAAACTTTCAAAAATTTAATGTGCATATCTTTAACCTCCAAAGTTCATGAAAAATTAAGTCTACTAGGTGAAACAGAAGTGACATCCATGTAGAATTATTATTTAACATAAAGGAGGTCACAGTGACATGCTCAGTCTATGTATGTTTGAAAATTATACAATGAACATTCCAAATGAATTCCTTCATAATTAATTTATCTATGCTTCAAGGACACCATTAAATGCCACAGCTGATGCACCCTATAATTCCTACTGTATGCTACTCCAAGCCAGAAATCCTTACTGGTGTAGGACTATTTACCATGGATGTCAATTCCTGTCATGACCTTGCCCCTTGCTACATTAATAAAAAGCAAGTTCCATCTTAGTGAATGATGAAAATAATCTGCCAGTAGGAGCTAATGTTCTCTCTCTCTCTTGGGAGTATGAAGTAATGAAGATCAGCAGCTACAAATGTCAAAGCACTAACTGTAGGAAATCTGATCATCAAGCTATCAGAATGTAATGGGATATAATAAAAGGAATATTAGATATAATAATATTTCTTCTGTAAATTAGTAGGGGGAGGGGGAATGACTGCTACATGTACTGGTAAAAATGTACTGTTAGTTCATGCTCCATAGATATGACACAGTCATTCTTTTTAACTAATAAAACCAAAAATACTTGTACTCTTGTCTTGTTCAAATTAATATGAAAGATCTTATACAAAACTTAAAATGATGAGAAAATAGCCAATCATATGTATTTGTTGTATTTGTTTTGTAAAATGTTCCAGAAAAAAATATCAACAGACAAATTTCAACACATATGAGGAAGGTATAAGTTTAAAGATCTGAAGTAATTTCCAGTCATTGTGACAAGCATGTGAACTTTAAATGCTACAATTACAGTTTTGCTTGCAACTGAACATGGTTGTACTTTTATGAATTACACTGCTAATCATATGTCAATGCCCTGTGGGCTTCACACTGTAAATATGAATTACACTGCTAATCATATGTCAATGCCCTGTAGGCTTCACACTGTAAATATGAATTACACTGCTAATCATATGTCAATGCCCTGTAGGCTTCACAATGTAAATATGAATTACACTGATAATCATATGTCAATGCCCTGTAGGCTTCACACTGTAAGCATGAATTATACTCATAATCGTATGTCAATGCCCTGTAGGCTTCACACTGTAAATATGAATTATACTGCTAATCATATGTCAATGTCCTGTAGGCTTCACACTGTAAATATGAATTATACTGCTAATCATACTGTAAATATGAATTATACTGCTAATCATATGTCAATGCCCTGTAGGCTTCACACTGTAAATATGAATTATACTGCTAATCATACTGTAAATATGAATTATACCGCTAATCATACTGTAAATATGAACTATACTGCTAATCATATGTCAATGCCCTGTAGGCTTCACACTGTAAATATGAATTATACTGCTAATCAAATGTCAATGCCCTGTAGGCTTCAGGCTGTAGAATAGGCTCAATAAGCTCTCCTGCATGTTGTAAGAGGTGAACTAGTGGAGGAAAGAGCTGCTGTCACTCAATGGTTGGTGTGCCAGATTTGCAACCAAAAAGGTGTGTGTTCGAATCCTATCATAAGTCCAAGAAAGCTGTCCATGTTTAATACTAGTGCATCATGCCACAGACATGTAGAATCATGTCCCACCCAGTCACATTATCCTGACACCTGAGGTCGACCAGTCCTAACACTAACCTCTTAATGCTGAGCACCAGGACCATTTTTATAAGTCTTTGGTATTATTTGGATGGGGTTTGAACCCACAACCTCCCACATACATGGCAGATGCTCTAAGCACATGCCACCAGAGCAGTTAACAACAATAATAATGATAATAATAATAATAATAATAACAATGATGGTAACTCAAATATGCAAATACTGCAGCCAATTTGTACTGTAATCAGTATTATGTTCACCTTCAGTAAATCTAATTAAGTCCAAATACACTGTAAGAAGGAAAGCCCATTTAGATTATATATTTTGCATTTTTCTTAAGTTCTTGAATAATCCCATTTCATGCCCTCTTTAATATAATTCACAACAAGGGTTTTTATGTGAAGATTTTACATCAGCCTTCATAAGATAGAACAATTTTTAAATAAATGTAATAATATATGCTGTGCACTGCTCGTGGTGTGTGGCCTATTGTATACATTTGGTGAGTTTCATAACTGTCACGTCTGGATTGAGAATCTATTGATGATATAACTGAGTATAACATTAGTCAGCAATGGTCAGTTACTATGGTGATAAATGATTTAAATGACATGGTATTGCCATGTAAGAGGTAGCAGTCTTACTGATATGTTAAGTCAACTCATGTCAACTGACAAATACAGTAAAACACTGCTAGTACACGTAACAATTACTTAAACAGAATACTGTAAGTATATAATTAAAGTGTCTAACAGTAATCATTGGTTTATTACACTCATTCATATTAATACTCATATGTAATCAATGATAACAAACAACCAAGCAAAAGGTGTATTATGTATATGGAATGCTCAGTTTCAGAAATAGGATTCATTATGGAAAAGCAAATTCCAAAGTTTCTAGTTCCATAATTGGTACTCGCAGATTTGCTCAGAGATGAGCAGAAATTTCTCTAAAACTATGGATTTAAATCACAGCATGAATATTTTACTAATATAAATTTTTTTGTAAAAATGAGTTTTGATGTTTATTGTTTAAAAAAATGTCACTCTTTTTAAATAAAAAATATTGTTTTATTATGAATCTATAGTAACACTAGAATGTATCCTGATTCACATGCAAAACGTAGTGATGTAATACAAAATAGCTTTAGTGGTACACATGATCTGTACTGAAGAAAGGGATGGACATTGACTGGGGGGTGGTTATGTTGTGAAATAATCATTTAATAATTGTATTATGAGTAGTCATTAATAAATAACTATTTCTAATGTTCTTCACTTTTCTGTATAAATTACCTTTATTTTTACTATATCCAATCTCTGAGAGAACATTCACTGTGGACTAGAGATGATACTATTACTTAAACATAACAAAACTCATAAAATTGTCCTAATCTCTAATGGTCTGAAATGATGCTAAATTTCTTGATTGACAGCAAGATAAAAGATATGCAAATATATGCTCAGTTTGTGAAGTTGTAAGCCTAATGCATGACCACTCTTCACAATTCCTCTATGTTCAGCTATCCACTGAAGTAATGCTGTGTCATAATTTAGTTCAATGACAAAAACCCAAATAAACTCAAGATAAGGGAACTCAGTCTTTAACTTGATAGTTCATGTAGAAACTGTCATAATTTTCACTGATCAAAATACTGCCTTTAAAAAAAACCTATATTTAATTATTGATGACATTGTTCTCCCCAGTGAATTTTATCATAACAGTCCTGCTACACTATCATTTCATTTACTGTTTTTTATGCTCTTAATGCTTTAGAACATGCTTTTATGTTATGTGCTTGTATTGCTATGCCTTATGTTTCCAGCTATCCTTTTAAAATGAATCTGTTAAATAAACATCCTGTCATCTAATTCAAAGCTCTATTATTCTAATGATACCTGTTTTTATCTCTTCTTGGGTATTGAATTAAGATATCCAGGATAATTACTCATTCACTTTGTACCTGGCTTGCCTAACTGGCAGTGCATGACCTTCAATGCTGGTTTTGTCTTTGCAATGACATGGTCACATGATCAGACAGCGTTGCTGGAGTCCACCAAACTTCATAAGTTCTGGCATTTTGGTGGTGCTCACCAGTTATTATGTACTTTTGAGAGAGTGATGTATGTAAGGTGAAGTTGTTTGCATTTAAAACATGCACAGTGGTGAGAATGTTGGCATACCTCTATGATACTTTCATGTAATGTGGCTGACATTTCTTTGGATATTGTACTTTTGGAAATTGTAAATGATCTTAGCACACTGCTAACTAAAATGACTGCTCCCTTGTGCTCCAAAACTCAACCTGAATTTGTCTAAAGTACACTATCCTTGGCAGCTATTAAAATAGGGAAAATGAATTTTGCCAGACTAGACAATACCAGCTTCTGAAAGTGCAATAAATGAATTACCAAATATATAAAATGTAAAAAAAAGTTATCGGCTCTTTTTTTACAATTTACCTCTGAAGTTCGGGAAGTGAAAATGAGCAAGTGGAGCTAGCACTTTTTTGAAAGGTGCACATCTGGGGTAAGGCCAAGCTGTATACTCTATAACCCATATTACACCCATCAATCATACACCAAAATAAAGGGAATTAAAGGTTCTTTGAACAATACCTAAGATATACAAAGTCTTTTTTAAATAGCCAGTATAACTAGTGAGGAAACCCGGGGAAATTCTTTTTCTTTAAAATTCTAACCCTATGCTAAATACGAAACTGTAGAGCGCCACCTTTTCAAAACCTATCACTTCTATTTCTATTATGGGATTGCTGACTATGTGTAAGATTTACTTACCTCTGAAACTGAAGAGTTTGACAATGTGCTAAACTATACATCTCTGAGACTGAAGATTTGACAACAGAAGTGCTCCAATAATCATGTGTAATTTTATGCTTCACAAAAAACATGTTGCCACATTTTTACCAAGAAATGTACATAATTTAAATTAAAATCAAGACATATATTACAGACTGACCATAGCAAGTTATGATAATAAACAAAGTAAACTACCAAAACTCTGAACTATTTTGTTAACTCTTACACACACACACACACACACATATATATATATATATATATATATATATATATATATATACATGATCTCCGTGATAGTAAATCGCCTGGTAACAGAGGCACTTATTTAATGGTGATGGTGCAAAGTGTGAGTCTACTAGGAGCATGTGTTATATATATATATATATTTTAGTAATTTCCAAAAAAAACTTTTTCAAAAAAAAGTTACAAATACCACATTTTAAGTTGAGCAAATAATTGTGAAAAATGAACATACCATCTTCAAAAAAAGTCAAATTACCCAGCACCAAGATAGCCACATGGTGGTCTGGCTACAAAGATTGGTGTCACCAACTGCAATCCCATTTCTGATAGTGTGATTTTCCCAAAGACATAGCATAAGAAATAAAGGACATGTTTTTTAAAATCTACTTGTACATCCAATAATAAATCTTTTGTTCCATTTTGTTAGACCATGAAAGGCCATTCTCTACACTGAAGAGAATCAAGAGTGTGTTAAGAAACAGGATGACATAGGACATGCTGAATTACCTTACAGCAATTAATATAGCAGGACTTTGCCTAAATGACTTTTATTTTATTGTGGCAATAAAACTATATGGGGAAGGAAAGAAATTAAGGATATCTTTTATTTACAATTAAAAGACAAACGAGTTTCACATTAAATCATGTTGTAATTTATGGAAATAATGAATACTATGTAAATATATGTACTTCTCTTATATTTTATTCATATTAATTTTTTTACTTTTATGATAATAACACATCTATTTATGCTAATGCATGGTTACCCTGATGCTAGCAAAAAGGTCTGGATACAGCTGAATGAGATGATACAAAAGTACCGGTAAGTTCTCCCTTAACTTCATTGTCAGCATAGAGATCAGTTCAAAATATCTGTGATGAAATTCGGATTCCATTGTGACAAACCAGATGATCAGTTAAAAGAGTCTTTGAATTATAGGGACCCATTTGGATACAGATAATAAATATAAGAGATTTAAAAATAGTATTTACGATTATGATATTTTTGCATAAGTCTGACTGTAGCACTAATTAACATTGATTAACATAGTCTGGTCTTTGTTGGCAATTGCAACACTGTCGGTCTATTATGCAACTGGGCTATGATATTGACAAATAAACTGAATAACATGAAACTGGATTGCTGTTTAAACTGGTGTATTTCAAAGCAGGTCACAATGACCATTGTCCTGCATATAAGTAACTCCTCTGGAACACATCAGTAAATTACAATAGCACAAAAGATCAATATTAATACTGTTCTATACACGCAGGCTGGCTTGGCTTTTGGAAACTTGCCCTACGAATCAATGGAAATATAGAATGATTGTTTTTATTATATCACTACCATGTTAGTGATGGTTGTCAGAACACATTTAGTACCAATCCAATAATCTAAATATTTATTTATAGCATATAGGCCTTGTATCATAACTTGGTTCTTCTTTAAAGGTGGGTATCATCATGAATCCCATTTTATCATGTAGTAAAACTGTATGTGTCGTGTACTTCATAATAGGGTGGTTTGACTATAAAGATGTATGCACAATGGCTCCCATAGATAGTATTATACCATATAAGTCGAGTCAACTGCACACAGCAAAGATCTGATCTGCTGAAGCATAATGCACTTGCAGATCAGGGTATATGCTGTTTGTTTGACTAATTACTTCTAAAAAACTGCACAGACCCAGATCTGCTGCCACATTATGTGTCAGCAGATCTGGGTTTGTGCGGTTTGCAGTTTAACTCATCTTGTAAGCAAGTATATATGGTAATAAGGGCGTGCTGTATGTTCAGACATAAGTGAAGCTGACCATGATGGTTATAGTAAATCATGTAATATTTTGAAACAGAAATAATTAATTGACAAATGATCTCTTTTTTCCATGCATTACTGCTGAAAAGTAAAATTGAACTGTATATGATAAGGAAATACCATAGAATTCTGACAGAATATAATAAAACATTTGAATTACAATGTTCAATTTAATTCTGCAAAAAAAACCCATTTATTTAGTGCTTACATTTTCTCTAAAGCTTTTCTGAAACTTTAATCAAGAAATTAGCTACAATTAGAATTTCAATAACAATGGCAACTTTATTCAGAAATTTAAGGATCCTGACTCACACATGACTCGTACTTTTAGAATAAATTACATAAAACAGAAACACCATACTGTATATCAGACAGCAGCATCAACAACTGATAGTCCATGGTTCACTACATGTATTGTCTCCTGAAAACAGCTTGTTTAATATCTAAAATTATACTTTTCAAAAATACTTTTGTTTCCTTGCAAACTGTTAAAATGAAACACATTTGAATTTTACTTATTTTGACATAATGATGAGTATTTGAAAAATTATCATTTACTGTTTATGAAACTTTCCAAATTGGAAGTCACTGACTGCTTAGGAAACTTTCTAAATGGAAATTCATTTATGGCCAAGTATACTATATTCATAACGTCATGCAAGGCCAAGTAAAAATGTGCCATTCTGATTACCCTACCAACCCTCTTTTTTTCCTGCCAACCCAAATTTTTAACAAACCAAATCAGAAAAATTCAGACTAAAAAGACAGCAAAAAAGATTTGTACCTACCTACCATATTTTTTCAAACCACACATTTGCTTTTAGTTGACCTAAGCATTAAATAAATGTGCATGGAGAGAGCATAAAAGAATCACTCGAATGCTGAATTATATGTTTGTACAAAATATATATAATCCCACTGAATTACTGATAATACACACAATCTTTCGAAATAGATGTGAAAAATGTTTTAGCATTTTCAAGCAACACAGCATAATATAATGAAACAGAATCAGTAGTGATGATGGTCTTTCCCATTATCACTCTGAGGGCAGAAATGATCTCAGGAACAAGTTATTTGTGACTGGCACCTAATACATTCTTGACAGTAATAGAATTTATGAAGCTACCATAGAAAACTTGTCTGATCCAGATGAGATCTGTACAAAATTAAGTATAAATATAGAAAATGCAGAGAGAAAGAATTTTATTGAATTTCTTTCTCAACCAGATAAACACAAAATTAGATTCTGTATTCAAAATCTGTTCAATTAGGGTTGTTATGATTACCTTAGAGGAGGTCACAGAGCTCCCGCATTGGATAGCAAATCATATGGGAGCTGATAAATTAAGTTCAGCAATTCAAAAACTGAGCAAATATTTTGTTTTTTAAATTTAACATTATTGAAAGCCATTAGAGAATTAGAAAATTTAGTTGGTTTTGATAAATTTAAGCAATGATGTCTCTTATGTTCACAGTGAGTCTCTCTGTCTTAAGTAGTTTACATGGAAATTTACATGTACACTAAATACTATCATGGTGAATATTTCAACATAAACATTGGACAGCTGCTCATATGGGACAACTTTCAGTGCCATCTCAAGACCATTAGAATGAGTTGCTGCATCCTGCCCTTGCTAGATGGCATCCTGAAATTATCTGGGTTCACCCAGTCCCAGGTAAGGGGGGGGGGGGGGGCTATGGTGTCTTAACATTACCAGGCTTCAAATACTGTGAATGACAATCAGCTCTCTGCCTGACTAGTGATCTGGGTTAAAACTGAACCTTTAGAAATCCCTTTTCATATTTTCACTTTGACACTGGACCATTATAGCTATGCAGTCTTATAATTCGAAATGAATAGGTCATCAGTTGTGAAAGTGATTTGTCAATTACAAAAGGTTTTGTTTTGTATAATGTTCTGTGTCACTGTATTTTAATTGGAATTTCAATTATAGCATTATAACCAATCATATACAGCTTATTTTCCTTTTTTAAATTTTCTTTAATTTTATGATCTGGCAGCAGAAGAAAGTAGCTATCATTCATGGATTCTGGTGTCAGGACCCATTTTGGGGACCAAATAGACCACTGGACAATAATTTGTCAGGAGTCAGTTGCTACAATTAAGAATTCTGCACGATTCTGAAATATTCATTTGACAGATAGGTGACCAGTTGTCAGCCCTGGGCATCTGCAAAAGTCCTGAGACTTGTCAGTTCATTCTGATAAGTTTTGGATGAGTATGGGTCAGCATAGTAGGGATATTGTCACTTTATTCTCTCTTGACCAGTAGTGACAGACAGAAATTTCTCCCGAAGTTCATTTGTTTCCAGTTTTCTGAATTCACAGACAAAAGAAAGCTTTATGCAAGGATTTTACAATTATTTGATTGCTGCTAAATAGTCTAATGAATCCCACTTTACTTACTGAAGATTGATTGCATTTGTATTACTCTCCATGTTGCAAAAGTTAAAAGTTTTAAGTTACAATTACTTTGTCTAAATTGTAGGATCTGGATAGTTAATACATATGTGAAAATAAGTATACACATAACACAATTTACCACAGGACTTCCTGTATTTCAAAAGAAGCATGAAATCCCTCAAAACAAAAATCAATTTTTGGTTTACTGAGGTTTTCACTGAAGTGAATTCTTTTACTAAATAGTTACAATTGAGAGAAAGAGAATGTATTATGAGAACATCAGTGTCTGTGTGTGTATTGATGCACAAAATTAGGAAATCTTTTATTTTTTATATTTGTATTTAATGAAGAATTAGCTCAACAATACACATTCCTTCTGAAAATCACATCCTGTCACATAAATACAGTTGTTCTGTACAGAAATACAGTCCTTGTCACAATAAAACATCTGAGGAATGAGTTACCTTTATAACTTTACTGTAAGCCCATTAGAATTATGAATGATTCTCCACTATGTTCAAATACTCCGTATAATGATGTAACCACCCTCTCACCCATTGTTCCAAAGTTGAAAGGATTTTATACGTCTTTTCCCTTCTCCCCTTCTGTACTTGTGGATTTTATTAGAAAACAAATCAAACAGAATTTCAAGTAAAAATGTTAAAAATATTGTTTGATTGAGGTTCTGTCTTTTGATATGGACATACTTGCATGGATTCCTGTTTCCCTGGTCCAAAGTTTTATTGTTTGAATAATCAGTTTGTACTTTCCTTCTTACAGGCATTACACCATAATGGCTGGTTCCCTCACCTGTCATAAAACCTATTGGTGATCCTTTGTCTTGGATTGGTTTTCTTTTGTGTCCATTTCATGTTTTGTATTGTTTATTGCTATCATTGTGGTGAAGTTGTATGTAACCCTTTGCTATATACGTCCTGATTGGAATTTCCTCAGATCATAATACATTTTGAGTAGATTATTTATTTTACTATCAAAAGAGAAAAAATATTTTACAAAATAGAAAACATTTATTGTACTATATGTTTTTATGCTCTGTATTGATTCACATTTGTTACTCTATATATTTGTTCTGTTTTCATGTAATGTCTTCTTGTTTGTTTGTTACACATATATGTGTTTCCTATATTGTGTTCAAGTTATCTTTGTATATGAGAATCTAGAGTGTTTTTTATGGTTGTTAATATTTTTGTTTTTCATTTGATGTGGATGGGCTTGCCCCCTATTGAACTAATTAACTACTGATCTTGTTATCATCTGTCTGTTCAACTGTTTGTCCTGAATCCAGGCTAGCTGTAACTTTATGTTATATATATATACTCTAATGCAATGTGTAATGTGTAAACTTTTACATGAAGAACACAGATTTGAAGTTTCAGGTTTGTGTCATTTTCTTAGAAATAGTATGGCTCATTTGTGGGCCATTTGGAGTCCTCTTATGGAAAGTTGCTTCCACAAAGTAAAACTTGGAAAAGCAACTGTTTGGTTGTTAGCTGCTTTCAATGAATGTGCCATTTTTATAATCTCTTTCATGATCTTTATTTCCAAGAGAGTACTTGCCCTTGATCATTAATTTTTGATGTGACAGATCTATTACAGTCATTAAACATATTTGCTGATATCTGTTATGAATCCATTATGCCAAAAATAAATGTGCCATAGACTGCTTTAGTCTGTTTTCTGCCTCTCTTGTTAAGGTTGTGGCCTTAGTTTCTGCTGTTTACTTGTAAATGACAGCTCGAGAATTAATCAGACATATTTTAGATTTGGCTATATGCTGGTACACTTACTTTACATCCATCATGTGGATCCATTTGTTCCTTCAACTATTTTTTTTCTGCTGGTTTGAGAGAGACTCTTTTCAGCTCCACATTTTGGCTTAAAGTTTGTTCTTCATAAAACAGGGCCCTTTGTGGCAGTTAAAGTTTTTTTATCCTAAGTTTAATGTCAAGTTACAAATGTAGTTGAGCAGAACTCCATTTTCCAATTTCACAGTTCATGCAGGTTCACCTCTCTTGCACTGAAACAATTCTTACTTATCCATGATCATAATTGGAGTTATTATAGACAAGTTATATCTTATGCATTTCAGTATGCTGATGTAACCTTGATCTTTGACCTTATACTTTACATCCATTTAGGTGCTATTTATTTCTTTCACAGTAAAAGTTGATAATAAGGCACCAGCATCAATCTGAATCCAGACAAAAACCACGACAAGCTACATATTCAGTTTATTCCCAACAAGAGATGAGTCAATAATTGTGGACTTTTATTGCTTCAATCGTCATTGGGCATTTCTAAATGTATTAGCTTACAAGATGAGTCAAACTACAAACAACAAAGATCCTGATCTGCAGTAGCATAATGCACCTGCAGATCAGGGTCTTTGTTGTTTTGTTCTGCTGATTACTACAAACAAACTGCACAGATCCATTTCTGCTGTCACATTATGTATTGGCAGATCATGGTTTGTTCAGTTTGCAGTTGGATTCATCTTGTATGCGAGTTTACATGGTATATGGGGCTCAGTATCATAGATGAATCAACAGACCACAATATTTTCTTGCACAGTTATGTATCATGGTAAAAGCTATTGGTACTTGACAATAGTAGAATAAGACATGGCAATAGTAGAATATGACTTGGACTAAATTGTATAAGCTGTCCAAAAATGAACATTTTCTTCTTGTCTTGTGAGGTTGCTTAAACCATGTATAAAACCGTCTTTGTCCTTCTGTGGCACCAACAAGTACAATATTCAGGTAACTGCTAGTCTCTTTGAATTTCATTTTACACAATAGATTTATTATTAATGTAACTCTCTTTAAGTATTTTCATTGATTTTTGTGTATCAACAGTAAACATTCAGGATAATAAGAATACCCCAAACCCTTTTGTTTCAGTTCCATCTTGTAATTAAGCCTATCCTGCAATAGATTTCTGCAATGATGGATTCAGTTTTGCATGTATGAACTCCCTTGTTTATTTAACAGTATTTATGTATGTAATGCTATCATGATACATGCAGTGTTTTGCATGTATGAATTCCCTTGCATATTTAACAGTATTTTTGTATGCAATGCTATCATGATACATGTAATAACAAACTCAAATATTGTAATATGTATCATGATAGCCAGTGATATCCAACTCCATACAATGGTATTTGACATATTAACTGACTTATCTAGCCTGGATAAAATGGCCTGCTAAATTACTTCTGAAGAACAAGAATACATTGTTCAATTGGTTATTGATTTGCGTCATTGTTCCCTCAAAGCTTACAATGTTTTTTTATTGCATTGCTCTTGAAAACAGAAGCTGAGCTTCAGAAAATAATCACTCTTTTGTTACTCCTTTTGATCTGGAGTGATGATGGAATTACATGTTATGGAGAACACAAGTTATTCTTAAAAAAGAATTATAAAAGTAAATTGATAAAATAGTGTTAAATTTTATAAGTGACTTTTAATAATTTTCAGGTAAAGTTCATCTAAGCTTAAGTTTTTAAGAGAGAGAGAGAGAGAGAGAGAGAGAGAGAGAGAGAGAGAGAGAGAGAGAGAGATGGAAAGTGAGAATGTTTATTTAAAACATGAATCTTGATACACGACTTGCATTGACTGAAAACTATTAGTTACCACCAGTAATTACCCAATTCTTGTTATATCTGCAGTACATTGCTTAACTGTAAAGTCAAATGTACAGTATTGAGTAGTGCTGTGAAACCCATGTATGGAGGACACAACAAATAACCACAAATTTGGCCCCTTATGACAAAAGAAAGACAACAAAAAAAGCAAACAGAAACAAATTTCCTCATTAGTTTGTCAGTTTGGTCAGTGTGCTTGACCTTCATTGTAATGGATAATGTGGCCTGTGCACATCAGTTAAGAAAAAAACTATATACCTTGAAAACTCGAACCTCAATCACTTTTACACTCTGCATCACTCTAATTCCTCACTCAGCTCTGATGTAACACATCATGTCTCTGACCACTGAAACTTAAAACTAACGACAACTCAACTTATACCAAAATTTGAGTCCACACAACTTCAACTTTATGAAGTTCTACAGTACATAGATCCTGTATACGGTGTATAATCTTTTTTAATTACTAAAACTGAGAATTTTGCATTATTTTAAAATTACACTTTGGAACTGGGGCAAAATTGGAATATGTGCCTTTTATCCACATAATGACCCTAGCAGCAGAGAGGGTGAACCCTACAACTTTGCAGAGACCTTTTTTTTTGAAACTAAGGGTTCCTACGAAGGCTGAAAAAGGAAGTTTTTGCATTAATAATGAAAACTTCTCTAATTGACCAGATTTTTTCTGATTTTTTCACGTGCTGGTCACTACGCGTATGTCCATTCACCCTCTCTGCTGCTGTAAATTAAACAGCCAGTA
The DNA here is from genome assembly GCA_016617855.1 of Megalonaias nervosa. Lineage (NCBI taxonomy): Eukaryota > Metazoa > Mollusca > Bivalvia > Unionida > Unionidae > Megalonaias > Megalonaias nervosa. Next base: position 29,779 of record JAECUM010016433.1, on the reverse strand, counting down.
TAGATATTATCAATAATGAGTATTGGAGAACCACACTCAGCTAAATTAGCTCGTGAGCGACTAGAGGCAATTAAAAAATATCTACCTGTTCATGATTCTGTTAAGCAACAACTACAATCGCGTCAGGAGTCTCAGGTGGAATTTACAGAAGGTACAGAAAACCAACGAAGAAAATTGTTACAGCAACTGAGGCAACACAACGAGCTTTTGCAACATTTCCTGCTGATATTGCTGGTCGTATTCAAGCTGCTCAACCACCACCCGTTCAACTTCCTCAACCACCACCCGTTCAACTTCCTCAACCATCAAGAACCAGAACTAAGATAATAGATAAATTTACACCTGAAGATATTGCTGCTATGAGGGACCCAACCAAATTATTTGATATTGCCGCGTTTGGATATTATGAAAGAAAAAATTATGTAAAACCAGAACATGTTAAATCATTAAGCTCTGCCAATTGGATCAGAGATGTATATCGCGTCGCTACTGGTATTCCAGAAATCAGATCTAATGAAGATATTGAAAGTTTTAACAGTTTTGGTGAGTCTTTAAATAGATATGTAGAAGAGACTAAACAAAGCAAACGATTATCACAACCACCACAATTTGAATTATCACCACTACCATCACCACAACTATCACCACAATTACTACCACCACTACCACAATTTGAATTATCACCACTACCATCACCACAACGATTACAACGACTACAACAAGAGCTACAACGACGAGAACAAGAACGACAAGAAACAATGAAACGATTACAATCACCACCACGACCAGTCCAAACAACAGGTAAGGAAGAAGAAGAAGAATTTTATGATGCTCCTGGCGCAACTGGAAGTGGTCTAGGAAGTGGTCTTATTACCTGTCCCAATAATGTCCTTGCTGACGTTAATCGACTAGAAATTCTCATTGGAGGAAAACGAGCTGGTAATAATTCCCCAGAAATCATTAATGAAGTATTTGATATTTGTAAACGATTATTTACAGGCGGTATCATGGATATTAATGTATATCGGTCTCTCATTAATGAAATTGCCGATGACTACCACAGTGATTAGATACAATTAGTGATAAAGTAACTTAATAACAAAATGATCGTGCATGGTACTCAACGTGGACCTATCATGGTCAGGGTAATAAACTCTCGATTACCGGTATACAAAACGACCTACGGAGATGGACTAGGTGATGTTGTTCAGGGTCTGTTTAGAAGAATAGCCCCAAAAGCAATACCGATTGCAAAGCAGCTAGGAATGAAAGCTATTGATGTTGTTCGTGAAAAAGGTATAGGCGCTGTTGGTAATCTTGCTAGCAAAGTATTCTCAGCAATCAAAGATAGACTATCACGATTAATACGCAGACCACAAGCGACCCGACCTCAACCTGTGAAATTGGCCAGCACTGAAGTGATGCCAGCAAGTGTAAGTAAAATAATAAATCAAGCCGCTAATCAAAAACTAGCGGAGTTAGCTGATATCCCGATGTCGGAAAAGGAAAAAAATATAACCGCTAGTCTGATAGCAGGAAGTGGTCTCACTTCGAGGAGTGGTCTTCGTGTTAGACGAAGACGATAATAATAAAGATGTTTAAGCGCATATCTGACCCCGCGTTTGACATGGACGCACCAGTTCTCAAAGATGAGTCTGTGCGTGATTATCAGTATTATTCTTACGATGCACGACTGCCAGATCAGCGTGGACGAATCGAACTACAGGTTCAGGATACAAGTAGATATTTCCTACCCGCTGAGGCATTTATTGAAGCAGAAGGTGAAATTTTAAATAACGCTAATCCTGCAGCACCAGCCCTATATGGAGCTGAAGTTAGGGTTGGTTTTGTTAATAATGGTATTATGGCGTTATTTGATAGCGCTACGTACATGATTGACAGAAAAAATATTGAATCAATCCAGAAAGACGTTGACGTTGCAACGACAATACTTGGTCTTGCGAGATACAGCGATGATTATTCAAGATCAGCTGGTCCATCAATGATGTTTGTCAATGATACTTCTGACCATCCTGATAACAGACAATATGATATAAGACGACCAAGAAACTTCGCTGGCGCCGCTGACGCTGATGTAAATCCGGCGGTTCATGCTGCTAATCCAGAATTTAACTTAGGATTTGCAGCACGTCGAGCAATGTTAAGCGGTAATAGAAGAACATTTTCGTGTGCGATTCCACTGTCACATATCTTTGGATTCTGTAGAAATGTTAGAAAAGTCATTTTTGGAGCCAAACATACGGCTGTACTTGTACGAAAAGGCGATGATAATGATGCATTATGGAGACCCATTGGTGATGCTGGTAAAGTAATTCTTACAAAATTTTCCTTGTGGATGCCAGTGATGACTCCGTCAATATCTGAAGAAGACCGGTTGTTATCTTTTATGAGTCAAGGCGGTAAATCAACGTTGTCATGGTTGACTATGACCACAGATGCTGTTGATAGTGCAATTAATGGTTTATTTACGTGGCAAATAGCTTCTCAGCAGGGTGTTTCTGCACCACGGCATATATTTATTGCGTTTCAAAATACTGCACGAATAAACCATCAAAATCGCAACATAATGATATTTGACAATCTTGGTGTTTCTGAGGTTTCATTAAGGATGAATGGACACCAAGAATCATCCGAGGATATTTTGTTAAATTTCGATCAAAATCATGTAGCACGTGTATATCATCATCTTATGTCGTTCATGGGACGTGATCAAAACATTGATACTGGTTTACAAATATCGCAGCTAGATTTTACAACGCTGTATCCGATTTATTACTTTTCACTAGAACATTTAGATTTAACCAGACAATCTGTTGTAGATATTCATTTTCGAGCTCGTGTTAATAGAGATGTTGTAAATATCCCTAATTACAGAGCAATCGCCGTTATACTCAGCGATAAATCGATGTTACTCGAAGATGTTGGTGGATGAATGAGAGTTATTGATGCTCCAGTAGAAAATATGTAAAATATTTTCTAAACATGTAATTAGATCGTTCATAATATTAATAATGTCATATCATCACGTTAGTGTGAGTCTGACTCCTGGTCAGATTAAAAAGCTGCAATCAGCATCAAAAAATAACTGTGGAATAAAAATATCGCTAAAGCGAGAATAGATGACCGGTGCAAATAAATTATCGTTGACCGAGCGTCAGTTCAAAAACTTCAATGATGCTAAAAAATCAAATAAAGGCATCAAACTTAATCTTTCTGCGGGCGCCATCAAAGACATCGCTAAATCGGGTGGTATATTTCCACTTCTCGCAGCTATACCAGCTTTAATAGCAGCTGCAGCCCCAGCTGTTGCAAAAGCAGCTGCTAGGTGCTGTTGGAACTGCTGCTGGAATGGCATTAAAGAAAGCAACCGGACAAGGAATCAAAAAAAAGGGAAAGGTCTAAGATTACCGGACCCCGTATTCGTGGTATGGAAAGGGTCTAAGATTACCAGGGACCCCGTATTCGTGGTACGGAAAGGGTCTAAGACTTCCCGGGACAGTTTACTAATATCACCCATGTCCAATTTTGATTTACTTAATGCTGCTAAGCAACTAAATATAAAAAACTTCAGAGGTGTTTTTATGCGCGATCAATTACCAAAAAAACCAAACAATATTGAAACCGGTATCATTAATCTCGATAAAAACTCTGGCCCAGGCACGCACTGGGTCGGATATGCAATTGATCCACGCGGAATTATTTATTTCGATTCGTATGGATTAGCACCACCAAAAGAATTTTTAGAGTATGTTACCGGCGATATTCCAATCTGGTATTCAACGCTACCAACACAAAAAATAACTGATCCCCCAATATGCGGTCGTGAAACCCTCGCTGTGCTTGGTGCTGTATCAAAATCAACAGCACCACCTCATAAAGTCGTGCACGCGTTCACTACACTACGTCATAACACTTAAACAGATATCAGTAAATATAATGGTAGATATTTATGGAAGATCTACTCGCAAAGATCAGAAGGTCGATTTATCTAAATATGCAACTCTTGATCAGCTCAGAAATGAAATCGATGATTTATTAAATATCACAAGTGTGGATCAAAATGAAGTCGTCGTTTTTCAGGACAAACAAGGACAATTAAAAACGAGTAACATACAACTACTAGATGTACTTGTACGAATTCCCAACGCGGTTGTTAATAATATCGTTACTTTCACTGATCAAGGTAAAATACAGGATTCCGGTAAGTCGGTTAACGATTATGTTAAGAAAACTGGTGATGTATTTACCGGTGACATTATTATGTCAGGAAGAAAAATTACATATCTTGGAGATCCAACCTCGGATACAGACGCAGCAACAAAAAAATACGCCGATGATCAAGAATCCAAGTACATGTCAGTGCGTGGTGGTATAATGCGTGCATTTCTCGACATGAATAATAATGGTATTAATAATCTCAGAACACCAGAAACAGATTTTGACGCTGCAACGAAGAAATACGTCGATGATAAGGAAATTCCAATAACGACTTCGTTAACGACAATCAATGATGGAATTGCTGCATTTAGAACTGATTATATTAATCATGTACAAACATTTCTAAATTTCCGTAGAAATATAAACAGATCTATTAATGACTTTTTTGGAACTCCACCAGTTGATGACATAAAACTTACCGACATTAACACGAAAATCAACGATATTGTTAGTGGAATTCCTAATATCATTGAAAAAACGAATCTTATTAAAATTCCTCACAAGCAGATCTTCAACGTAGTATACACAGTAGCATCAGGATTAGGAGTATGGACACTGCAAGATAATAATCTCAAACACACCGCAGAAGTCACTGGTGTATACAGACTGTCCGTATTTAGTAGTGCAAAATTCAGTATATTTACTACATTTCCATGGCGTTATTCAAACGATACTTTTTCTGGAGTTGTATCCGTCATAATAAATAAAGATGCGGAAGAAACATTTCTGCTGGAAGCATCTGATAAAAATTTAACCAGAGCACTATACTGGTGGTGCTTGGAATTTGTGTGTGAAACTCCTCAATTAGTTATCTAGATAAGTATAATGAATCAAGAGTCATTTATCGACGTTCAACGTCACAGATACGCTCAAGTATGTGAGTGTCAAACCAAACTAAAAAATATCATCGACGATTACACGATAAAGGTAAAAAAATATCGGCGACGTATGGTTGTTATTGATATAATGGTATACTCGGTTTCTGCTGTTATTGCTGGAACTGGATTATTACTATCAACAATAACGATGACAGCGCCTGCAGTTGTAACAATTATAGTTTCCACGGCAACAACATGCGCAGGTATTTTCAGTATTATCGCTAAGAAAATATCTACGTGTACAAATGATAAACTAAACGAGTACATAATGAAATTGCACACAGCAACATCATCTTATTCTAAATTATCATCGTATCTTTCGGCGTATCTCAGCGATGGTAAAATATCCGATGAGGAGTTTGCAACGATAATGGAAACTTATCATGAGGCATTCAAAGTGGATGATAAAGTGGAGGGTTGAATTTCCACTCTATTAAATATGGAGTATTTTAAATAATGTCATCGTTAGAATTACTTCAGCAGATAGTAGCTAATACAACGCCGTCAAAAACTACTATGATATCATTAAGTTCAACCAATCCTGAATTTAGCATTAATTTTCCAACTGCAATTCCAGCAAAGGAAATAGCGCTAGCACAATTACGAGTTTATCATAGCTGGCCAAATATCAGATCAAAACCGTTTGGTGGACAACCAGCAAATAATTCACTGGTATTTGCGAATAAAAATAAACCGGATGGAACACCTGATTGGCAAGTTGTTGGAATTACAACGGGTAGTTATCAAATAGACGAAATTAATGATGAGTTCCAACGCAGAATTAAATCTATCACAGGGAAAGAATCTAAAATAGCGATCACTTTTTACGAACCAACACTATCAGCGGTGATTGAAATAAATTCTCCTGATTACCTCGTAGATATTTATCAAAGTTTGATCAGATCAGTGTTAGGATGGCCTGAAGTTGCACCTGTTTATAATGGAGTTTCAGAACCAACTAAAAATGAATTTAAAACGAGTGAAGAAAAATTCATTAAAGATCCAGAATATCGAGAAGAATACCCATGGAATTTATTATTTGAACCTGTTCCAAACGACGATAGATATTACTTTACCGATTTTGATGGTAAAAGGATCCCCAAGATACTTAGATCACCATTTAATGCGGTTATCGTAGACCCCAAGACGCGGCGTACTAGATATATTGTTGATGAAGAATTTTTTAAAGAATTTTTAGATATTCTTAAACACGAATACGATAAAACGTTTAATGATTTAAGAAATTTACTTATTTCATTATCACAACATTACAACGATAACGTAAAGCAGCAAATAATCGAATCAATAAAACACTTAAATGGTATCTTATTCGATTTATACATCGCCAATCGAAGTATTATAAACGTTGCAATTGATCTTAAAAATCCTTACACTGATTTAGGACGTAAGCAAATATTTCTTGATCATTATAAAATAACAGAAAAAGACTTACAAACATTTATTATACCAGATTTAAATAACGCTGAAATGAAGAAATCATTAAATGATCTTATTGAAGAATATTATCCGGGAGTAATTGAATCATGGAGAAAAATAGCCCCACCACCGGTTATACTAAAACACAATAACAATCCTTTTGGTGCCGGACATCATATATCGCCAGACATTGTAAACATAACAACAACAATTGCAGTCAATCTGGTATGCAATGTTATTGAAGGTAGCTATCAAATAGATCTTTCTAAGTCTAACCAGGCCCAGCAAGGGTATATATTATACAGTTTTAGCCCATTAGCCCCTCCAGGTTGGTTAATTGTATCAGAGCCAATTAACCCCATGTACCTGCGAGTTCATAATCCGTTATTATCAAGGATACACTTTAAACTTACAGACCAAAGCAATCGCATTCTGGACACAAGAAATGAAGAACTAAATATAAATCTGTATGTGAAATCATAATGCATTTTTATCACAATGCGTTATCATAACAAAAAAAAATATCCGGATGTATAGTGCTTGTCTATAATACTGTATTCTTTGTTTACATAAAATCCGCGCACAGATTTCTCATAGTGCGCAATCGAAATCTATTGTCTAGAAGGCTGCATATTGATTATCCCATAACGGCTGTGTATCTGTGACCGATTACTGCGTAAAGTTATTTTAAGAACATCCACTATGACTAAATCAATATCCTTGGTTACGGCTTATGCATAGACTCAGTGTTAATGCAGAATTATATATATTTTTTGGAAACTAGAAATATAAAATCCCATTTTACACAGCAAACTGTGGTTTTTGTTAAGAACACTGTAGTTTTTAGGAAATAGGCTATTGGTAAACACATACTAACTTTTTCAGTATGTATTTATAACAAGGTCCGATAGCTCAATTGATAGCGCGTAGAAACTCTCATCCGGAGGGTCATGGTTCGAAACCCGAGAAAGACATATGTCTGCAGGAGGCGATTTTAGGCCAAGACTTATAATCTATTGGGGGCTCCAGCCCCCCCGTCTTCAGAGTACACCAATCCACTACGTCAACACGTGGTGGATTCACTTTTGTCAATCACCCATTGGTTGATCATTATGGGTTGGTGTGCTGGCGTGAAGAAGGCATTTCATCATATCATCATCATCATCATATCATCTCATCAAAAATATACAGGGGGGGGTGATATGAGGTCGTGACCTTGTGACTTCACTAAAGGGGTACCCCACACAAGGGCCATTCCAAAAGACACAATCGCAAAACTAAAAATAAACCTAATGAGATTCCAGGTCACAAAGACCAATCAGCCTTTGAGTTCTAGAGTTTCGGTTACGGATATCTAGGAATTCTTGTAAGGCAATAAACAGAATCTGATTGGTCACTAAAATAAGACCTACACGTGTATAAACAACCCTCTGAGCCTCTAAAGTTTCGGTTACGGATATTTAGGGGTTCTCTTGGGGGTAAATGTCTAAACAAAGATTCGGAACCTCATTAGGTTTATCTGATACAACTATGGAATGGTAGACCGAATATCACCCTGCGCTGTATATTTTTGTTTATTTTTATATTAAATAAACACTTATTATATAATGAATTTTGAAAATATCAATGTCATTGTTTCTGCGATTAAAAAATTACAACATAACGGTATCAATGTATCTGACAATCTTAATGCTGAAAAGATTCTATGTGATTTTGACTCATTACAACAACGAAAGAACGAGAACAGATTCACGCTATCCGCTGATTATAAATTTATGAAAATTATCCAGCAAGGAATGTTAAAGTCACTGGCAACTGTCACTGATGATCAAGTAAAATTGTTTGTACCTCTCTCAAACGCTATTGACAAAATCGAGCTAGAATTATCTCATGAATACGAACAGAGAAAGATTATGAACTTTCGTATAAGACAATTAAGAGAGCATTGTGAAAATACGAGTGCAAATACGAGTGAAAATGACAGCGACAATGATGGATCCCTGACAGAGTCAGGGACTGTGATAATAGCTAAACAAAATCCTTGGGAAAACTAACGTTTCAGTAGGTGTCATAGATTTGGATATGTTTCGCATTGTGGATACCTCATATTGTATCCCAACCATGTTTCAGTAGGTGTCAAGTAATCATTTGGTAACATTAAAAATACGGTAGACTAAACGTATTGAAAATTTATTTTTTGTGTAAATCTTTTGGAAAAAGTAGATCTTGTAATCCCGTCTGCCACGTATTGTACCGATCGTGGTACTATGTCAAAATATTTGGCAGCAGAATTAATTGATTCAAAACTAATTTCTTTCCCAGTCTCTGTATTTACGGATTTAATAGCTCTCTTTCCGTATAATTTACACCTTCCTGTGTTTCCGGATTTACAATTTTGACTCTGCGTAGTAATTCGTAGATTTCCAAGTGAATTATCAAGTTTATCGCCGTTGATGTGGTCAACCACATACCCATCTTTGATCGGTCCAAAATAACACTCGTAGGTAAATATGTGTGATAAATAATTTTTATTTCCTTTGGTATTAAACGCAAGATAACCAGTATTGGTAACATTACCGACTGGTTTTTTTCAATCTGCAATTCCTGATGATGCCATTACGAAATGCTTCATAATTGGTAATGATTGGATGTGACACAAACTCATTTTGCTCCATTTATATATAATACTATTTGTCTAAATCATTGTTTTTTGAAAATCTAGCCAGATAATCTTCTTCGGTCTTTATAGGAGAGTCAGCGTTATATTTTTTATCGTAATATCGTTTCAACTCTCTGTATTTTTTACCACCGCATTGCGCGCACAGGTGAGTCCTTCCTCGCACTCCAGCACTACAAACAATACACGGTTTTGGTCCTAGACTCCCATTTCTGACGCATTGCATATGATAACTACAGTATTCATTCACGCATGTTCTGTTACACGGAGATTTATAACCGATTTTTAACCAGTGGCAGTGATTTGGTTGAATCATATACAAAAGATTCATGTTCAATTAAATATATATTTGCCTTAATTATAATATGGAAGAATTATCCGCAATTGAACCCTACGCAACCAGATTCGATCTTGACAGACTACCCGATTATAAAATTAGTATTTCGATGCAAGATCTAGCTTTAACGAATGCGGATATAACTAAACGTATCCGTGAGGCCAAGAAGGAATTTCGTGACGATGGTGCAGTTCATGTATGGTCAACTTTCAGGATAGGACATATCGTTAATATGATGAACGACAAACGAGGAAAAGTAATTATTAATCACTTTGATAATCAAAAATATTTCATTTTAATAAAGTTTATTGTAGAGACAGATGACGATATCTGGATTATTCGTGATAAGCGTGATCCAGTCCGTGTACAGTCCGGGGGTAATATTGTTCTCTTAAATAACAGATCCAAACCTGGAATACTTACTGGTGTTGATAAACCTTACTATGTACAAAGTTATCCAGCGACTGCAGTTGTCTATGGAATATATTCGTTGAATGATAAACCTAATGTTGCAGATCTCAAACCGATGAAAATATCAAGAATAAACTGTGTAGCTGAACGAGATACAGAACGTGGTAATGGTTTAACTGATTTAAGACGTAAAAAAATAAACACATGGGCAGAGTCCGTTAAAGATACCGGAGCGTCTATCAGCGACGTTGCTGAGCTAGAGAAGAAATTGAGATTTCCAATAGCAGTGAAAACGTTAACCGGAGAGATTTTGTACAAACCGAAATATATAAAAAAATGGAACTCCGATAGATATTATTGATCATAACGCGCACGCATGGACTGCTGCAGTAACAATATTTCCACGAGATTGAACGGTTAAATTTTATGACGGTGATATCTTTGATTTTATCAAGAATATTAGTAAAACGGATCCTGTTTCTGTTTGGTTATTTCAGAGTTCTGAATATAATCATTACGATCAATTTGTACGACCTAATGGTGATATTTATCGTACAGAATCTCTCCATGAGGAAATGGAACATCTTGCGCAGCGCCTTTGGCGTGAATATACCTCTGATGATGTCATAGTTAGACAATTATTGAATAATTGTTTTACTGTTCCGTCAGTCGCTGTTCATTTCGCTCAGGAGAGAAATTCATGGAAAACGACACGATCGGAATTTCTTGAAGATGTCAAGAAAAGTTGTATAGAATATGGGCACGGTGGAATATGGAACACCAAATACGATTATAATGATGTTATCTCAGTTGATATGGCTGCATGTTATCCTGGGAGTTTTCTTGGATATGGAGCATGTTCTAAATACTTTAAGAGATTCGGACATCCTACACATGACATGACCAGGGTTGCGATAAACGGACCCTTACCAGATTTTGACTTAACAGGATTTGCTCACGTAGAATCATTCGAGTTTAGAGAAGATCTCCATGTGATTACTTATATTTGGTTCGGAAGACATTTTTCAGAGCGACGTTGGGTTCCGATAGTACTATTGCGATATATGCTTGATGCTGGATTTTTAATATCGTTGAGAGTAACTGAAGCGAGTATATCGTATAGTTCACAGAAGCAAGTTTGGTTGCCAGAACCGGACAGATTTAGTGTCGATGATACCAGGAAAGAATTCCCTGATATTGATGAAGATCACGTCATTAAAATAAATAAATGCAGGAATGAACATGATGAGAAACTTGCAAAAGATCTTGGTAGAAAGATAATCGGTAAGTTTACTCAAGGAGGATCACATGATCATAAACGAACGTGTACAAGATTGATTATAGACGATGCTGAACTAGATTTTATAATCGCTGATACGATGGAGAAAAATACATTTATAAACAGATGTAATGCTTATTTATCAGATGGAACAAAACTAGGTACCATTGTGAGCTATCTTGATGGCGAGTCACCGCAGTTTACTCATTTAAGATCTTCGATGTTAGCTTATGTTTCGATAAATCTATTGTCGATGATAAATAAATTTCCTCGTTACGCTGTCAGAGTCGCTACGGATTCATTTTATGTACATAAAAAATATACAGATTTATTACAACTCGGTAATGGTGAATGGGGGACATGGAGGATTAAACAAGAAAATATAATTAATTATTCTGAATCTGCCGATGTTGAAATTGCGGAGACATATTACAGAAATAATAATCAAATATCAAAATCATCTGCACCATCTGTATATCATCCTGTATCTAGACATAAGACTATTTATCTTAATGGGTGTGGAGGGTCAGGTAAAACAATTCGTGCGATTAACTTATTTATAAATAATATCTCAGATATAATTGTTTTGACACCTACACATAAACTTGCTAGAGAAATAAAGCAACGAGGAGTAAAATCATGTACATATCACAGTTTCTTTAGATGGTGCGGAGACACGTGGACTCCATCACGGATGGGTGAAAAATATATACCCAGGTATATTATATGGGACGAGATATGCACGGTGTCGTTAGAAACACTAAAAACATTTCTTGATTGGTTGTTATTGAAGAATACTGCTGTGATTATGTGTGGCGATCATGGTCAACCACCACCCTTTGTTGGACAATCTCTACATGAATGGTTGAAAACATTTGTAGATTATTACGAAGAAATACATGATGACCATAGAGCTATTGATGAACCGCTAAAAGAGCTTAAAAGATTAATCAGACTGCAGCCAGATCAAATACAATGCGAGATATTGCGTAAAGTAATTGCAGAAACTTCTATGAATGAATTTTGGACTTTATGGAGGCCTGCTGATTTGATAGTCGCGAGTAGAAAGATAGTTCGTGATGAACTGCAAAAGAAATTATTTACATTACATAAAGAAAAGTTTCCGGATCTACCTGTACCTTTGTGTTATCGCCCATCAGATACTCGACGACAGAATATTGAAGTTGAAATACCAGGTGTCTTGGTTCCACCGAGGATACAGAATCTTGTCTTGAATGATATCGTGTTGGTTGTTGTTGATGTTGTTGAGAGCGCGTTGAACATGGATAAATCGCCATGGACGTTAGGATACGCTATAACGATTCACTCGTCACAGGGATTAACTATAACTGATACTAGAATCTGGATTGTAGATGATCGTATTGAATGGTCGAATTTAGTCTATCTCGCCGTATCTCGAGTCAGAAGAATATCACAACTGCGTAGGGTTATTATAGATTACGTAATAACTGAAGAAATCACTAACAATGTCGATATCAATAAAAAATTAGTCAGCTATAAACAGTGTGACAAAAAAAATAAACGTGATTTTGATCTTGATGCTGAATTTATTATAACATTAAGACAACAATAGAATAATCATTGCGCAAGTTGCAACTGTAATATGTCATGGCAGCATTCAAATAATAATCCAAGACAATTTACCGTAGACAGAATTAATAGTGATCTCGGTCATACACGTGATAATGTGATGCTGACCTGTCTTGAGTGTAATCGACGTCGAGGCTCTGGACGTTTACAAAATTGAGCTTGGTGGTAATTGCGTATCCTCAGGAATTACTTGTAATTGTTCACGTACAAATCCACGTTGAGGGGCTGTAGAATCTAGTCTGTATATTGGTGGTCTACCAGTGGATCTTACCACGCTAGAAATTTTATGTGTAGTCACGCTCCAGATAGGATCGGTTGCTCTTTTTCTACCACCTTCAAGTTCGCCAGGTTCATATAAATATCTAACTGTAACATTACCTAATACTGGTTGAGAGAAAGATTCACGTCGTTGTCCGTAGACATTGCTACGGGGTATATATATTTTTTGGATCGCATTAGAAGGTTTCATGGAAGTTGCACGAGTAATTTCATTATTCAACGCAGATATCACACTCGGTAATCTTGCAACCCATTCACGAGATCTATCCTTGAGGTCAGTAGATATTTCCTTTGCATATTGATATCCAAATAACCGCTCAGCAAGTGTTCTATTAAATCGTTCAACGATTGCCTGATCAGGATGAATTTCAGTATGTCCTCGTCTGATTTTAACGTTATGTTTCTTCATCAACGATGATACTGCTCCAAGAAATTCTTTACCAGGATCAACTTGTAATAACCGTGGCCATCGTAGACCACCACGTTGATAAATGCGCTCAAACGCAGATGCAACTTCAGATGCTGTCTTTGTTGATAATGGCTCCGCTTCTTTATATCTACTCGCAACATCAACGACAGTTAACGCGTATCTATACGTGTATTGACGTCTACGTGTTTTAATGGTATCGTGTGGTAAAAACAGTATATCCGCTTGATGAACTTCATTAGGAACGCTAACATCGAAATGCGCATACTGAATTCTTTTAGGTGGACTTAGGAAGATTTGCCATATTGCCTGTCGTGCTAACCATGATGCAGCAACATCACGTGAAACTTTTGCTGCTTCGGCGAGTTTACTAATCGCTGCTTTACCTCTCCAGAATCCTCTCGGGGAATAATAAACAGATTCCATTATGATAGTTATATAATTAATTACCAGCCCCTAGCACTAGTTTACCTTTCATAGCAGTTTTTACTAGAAAACTAGCGAGAGATTCTCTGAGAGATTTATTAGGTATAGAATTTAACGCGTGAATCAATTTCACATCTGCGAGATGTCGTTGTTGCAAATCCTTACTTTTATACGCGACATCATGAATGTGACACGCTTGATCAATCTTATTTACTGGATACTCTCCTGGTTTTGGTTGATCTTGGTTATCGAGTCTGATATCGAGACGAGTTCCTGGACCACAATAATTATATCCGGTAAATGTTTCTCACCGGGGTATTTAGCCCATGGAGTTCCTGGTAATTTTCCTAACGAAGCAGCAATATTCCCACCTGTCTTTATTCCTGACTTAGTCATGGAGACAAATTTATATTTCCTGGTGCCACATTTCACACACTTACCTGTACGTGCTCGTCTTTTATTTTTTGTTGTTACTGTCGTTAATTCAGTAGTAGGTGTAGATGCTCTGCATCGAACACAATATAGACTCATATTATTAATTATTTGGATATAATTGACTTTTCTGCGACACGAAAACAAGAACCAGTAAAACATCACCCGGCGCTACCAAATTCTATCAGAATGATTATAATAGGCCCATCTGGAAGTGGAAAGACGCAATTGTTACTTAATAATGAGATGGCTCAAGTGGGATAAATTATATTTGATAGCGCCATCTGTAGATGATCAGCGATGTTACGAAGTACTTAAGGATTTTAATGAAAACGCAAAATTGTTGCATGAAGACAGTGTCATAGACTTTATTACTGATATTGATGAAGCGCTATCTGTAGATGATCTGGATGGATTCATTAATAATTTAGTAGTGTATGATGATGTTATGCTGGACAAACAATCAAATCCAGCTAGAATATTTTCACGAGGCCATCACAAAAACACAGACGTGATTTATGTTACACAGCGTTATACACAAATTCCAAACGTGATCAGGGATAACTGTAACATTTTAGTTATGTTCAACGGAGTTGATAATCATACGTGGCAAAATATTTATTATACTTGGTGTTCTGGGGACATGGACATGAACAAATTTAAAAATTTCTTTTCAAAAGCACAAGAAGTTCCCTTTGGTTTTGTAACAATAAATTTACATGATCCAAGGCCAAGATATCGTAACGGACTTGATACAATTTTTGGATAAAAACCATAGCAGCAGGGAGGGTGGACGACATACGCGTAGTGACCAGATTGTGAAAAAATCAGAAAAAATCTGGTCAATTAGAGAAGTTTTTACTATTAAGACAAAAACTTTTTTTCAGCCTTCGTAGGAACCCTTAAATTTCAAAAATAAGGTCTCTACAAAGTTGTAGGGTTCACCCTCCCTGCTGCTAGTTTATCAGAAGCCTGATTTTTAAAATGTAATGAAACAAAAATAAAATAAAAAGAATTATATATATATATATATATATATAGAGAGAGAGAGAGAGAGAGAGAGAGAGAGAGAGAGAGAGAGAGAGCGGACTTTTTCCGGTCGACCTCCTTCCGGACCTGTCTGCATATTTCTTCCGTGACAAAGTTCAAACTATAAGAGATAAGCTTGACAACACAATTCCATGTGACTCATCGTCACCTTACAGTTATGATACAGAATATCCGCGGCAACCTTAAACAGCATTTGAACAAGTCTCTATATTTTTGGTACATTCAATTGTGTTGAAGATTGCCACAAAGGCTCGTGAACTCTATTCAATTCCAACATCACAGCTGCTCGTGTGCTTAGATTCAATATTGTCTTCATAAAACGATGTTATAAATACTTCTTTCTCATCCGGAGAATTCCAATCGTTTTTCAAAACTGGCATTGAAAAGCAATTATTGAAACTTCACACTAACGATTTAAAGAACTAAAGCGCTGTTTCTAACCTCTCATTAATTTAAAAATCTTAGAAAACATTTGTTTTATCCCAACTTGTATCTCATCTGAATTCATATAGTTTGTTTATGAATGTACAGTCTGCATATAGCCCTCGCCACAGTACTGAAACTTCCCGTCTGAGAGTAGTTAATGACGTTCTCTTTGCTTTGGATAGTGAAAAAAAAAAAATGCTATGCTCACCGTCCTTGACTTGTCTACTATATATGACACAGCAGATCATGATTTATTATCTCGCCCTATCCAGCATATATCTGGCATTCACGATAAAACCTTACTCTGGTTTAAGTCCTACTTAATGAACAGGACACAAAATTTATCCGTAAATGAAAAACATTCATTTTCATATGATTTATGCTGAGTGTTCCACAAGGCTCTGCCCTCGGCTCAGTTCATTTCATTAGGTGTCATAGATCGACAACGAGAGTCTAACTAATTGTACGCTAATGACACTGAACCATATAAATCTAGCTGCCCAGCTGAAGTTGAGAATACCATCCAGGCGTAGAAAGATGCATTTCCGATATAAACTCATCGATAACATGTAACATGATGTAGATGAACGATGATAAAACAGAATCCATCCTGATCACCACACAAAGACTTACGAATGCATAACCTTTACAACAAAGATATCAAGTACCTCAAGTATCAGCAATACTAATATGACATTTTCACAGTCAGTACAAAACCTATGCTTCACTCTTGAGAGCATGCTCTAATTACACCAACATGTAATGAGCATATCCAAGGTTACATATCTGGAGCTGAAACACATAAGATCCATGCGCTATTTCTTTCGTTTGATGCTAATACACCACTTGTGTGTTCCTTAGTACTTCTCAATACTGGACTATTTCTAATTCAGTTACATCTGGTTCGTCTCAACATCTACTTCAGGAACTTCAAACCGTTAAAATCTCGGCTGCTCGTATCATCCTCTGAGTACGAAGAACTGCACACCTCACCATTCGCATTAAACTTCACTGGCTACCTGTCAGATCCAGAATCAAACGCAAAATCTGTGAAAGATGCTACTATTCGATGACTAGTTCCAAGCAATATCACTGTCTGACCTCACCCATGTTTGCATCCCATCTAGAAACTTACCCTCCTCTTCCGACACTCGCATTCTCATTATTCTCACTGTTTAAGCGAAGTCGTACGGACAAAGTTCAATAGCGTACTAGGACCCAGCTACCTAGAAGGAATTGCCTATAGACCTCAGACACAAGGACTCAACGATCTAATCGAAGAGTGCTCTAGAAACTCACTTCTTTCGGTTTCACGAACAGACCAAACGACTTAATGTATACTTAAGTAACTATTGTCATCATGCTTTTGTTTTGTAATTTCGTGGTGTTTATTTTGTAATATTTTCATTATATATGTTCGTATGTTTAATCTAAAATTGAACAGCGCTTAGAACTTATCAAGATTACGTATGTGCTAAGTTCACACACAAACACAGACACACAGACACACTCACACAGATATATATATATATATATATATATATATATATATATATATATATATATATATATATATATATATATATATAAACGTCTTAAGAGACAATTATGCATGCGTGGAAAACTATACACATCCATTCCGACCTATAAAGACACATTGATACCTGCAAAATACATTCCTTGCATTTCTACAGGGACAAGAGAAGCGTTGAAAAGAAAGCTGTATAGATTAGCAAAAATATAGCAAATACTCACAATGATGTTTAGGAAAAGCGGTAAATGTTGTTAATGTTCCTTGCTGACATAGTTTGTTACTAATGAATTATCGTTACCCTATGCATCGCTGCGAAGAGCATACTAGCACAATATGATTACTACTGTAACTACAACAAATATTACTCCTGCAACAAATTACATGAACGTTTGAGGGAAGTCGTGCCTGGTAATGTACGATCATGGAGAGGGCCAATACGTTCTCCGATGAGACATGTATGTGCGGAATGGGAACTCGTGCATATTTACAATTTAACAGGTAAAATATATCAACCAGGAAGTTTCAGTCTGTGTGTGCTAATTGATTTCTGAATTGAACGAAGCAAATAAACTTTGTCTTCGCGTAAGCTTGGTTCTCACGTAATTTAAAAAAATAAACAGAATTTAAAAAATAGAAATGGTGAGTTCTTATCAAATAATATCATGTCTTGATATATATTTACTCATAAACGAACAAACGTTTCCTGTCCTTCTCATTGACATTGACATCTTGGTGCAATGCTGGTAACCTACTCGTCTATAAGTACAATATTCATCGTTATGAATTGTGTTGTCAGCTGAATTTCCCTATAATAGCGAAGAACACTACTAATTAAGAGACATACTCGATTATCACGGCAGAGAGAGAGAGAGAGAGAGAGAGAGAGAGAGAGAGACAGAGAGAGAGAGAGAGAGAGAGAGAGAGTAAACATCTCAAAACCAGTCTATTTTAAAACATCCTTTGGGGGCATCTTTGAAGGGTATATCCTACAAGATAATCGGCTATCAAACAGCCTGCAGCCTAAGTTTCCAACTCTGTTCGACTTGCTCGTCCTCTAGCGGGAAAATATCCTGGTATCTATGATGCACCAGATCACCAAATGAGTTGGATGGAAGAAGATCCACCCCGGGAACGTACGTCTACGTTCTACGTGAGGAAAGTACGTCAGCTTTCGTAAAGTGTATAATCCAAGCATCTACGCGGAATGAGGTAACAAGACGTTGCCCTACGATGGGCTTGGCATGAAATATCTAAACTCACCGCCCATAAAAGAGTCCACTAAGACACGGCCGAGGAAGATACTCAGATGCAGCTCTTTGAGATAACATTAGACCATTATTCGCAGCTAGGCTGGGTATGTAAATTGGGATAGGCTGTCGCTATTGTCAAGTTATATGACTTTATGCAAGCCGGTGTAAAGCGTCTTGACGCCAGCATCCTAACTTACGTTTGGGCTATCCTAGAAGCTCGGATCCAAACGGTATCCACGATAGTGTGTGTGGGGAAATTCCTTTGATGCTTCGAAGCAGTTTTTCCTGAACGTGGTTGTCAAGATCGCAAATCAACACATTCATATTGTAATTTACTCGAAATACACAACACTTTTGGCATTGTGATAGAAGTTTTAGGACTATATGGCATTTAATTCACAATACTTGACGTTCTTTTCACATTTTCACTTCTTTTTCCTAGAAAATAAATTAGTTCTTGAAGTTAACTAAACTTGGTGGTTTTCGCTCTTTTCTGTTACTTAGTGTAAGCCCATAGATTCCTAACAATGTACAAGAGAAGAAATGAATGGATGATGCAAAGAGGGGAGCGGGGGCCTATTCCATAAACAAGGACCGCTTAAGCATTCGTCATAATATTATATGAATTTTTTTTAATGTAATCCAGGACATATTTAATAATGAGTGCGAGATTATCTCTTGGCTTTATAGGGAAGACATGGATTTGTATGCTGATTCAACATCTATATATGCATAACAAGGAAAGCAAGGTTCATACAGATTCTAATAACGCATGGCCTAGTGATGGTTTCGACATAGAGTGTTCAATAACTTTCTATTAACTACCAATTGCGATAGGATTATCCTTTTTGATCATGTTTACAATTAATTCACATTAAGTCCATGGACCGCAAATAAAATCTCATGTCTTTCTCCTCCCCCCTCCCCCCCCCCCTCTCTCTCTCTCTCTCTCTCTCTCTCTCTCTCTCTCTCTCTCTCTCTCTCTCTCTCTCCATTTATACGGTTTATAATATGATTACATAAATATTTCCTTCTGAACCTTTTGCTGTTCCATGCATACAGCAGACACACGAGATAACAAATTATCTGGTTAAGAGCGGTGGGCAAATAAGGAACATCGCGTTTGTTTTCCTGTTAGCAAACAATCACTTTTCGCTTTTCGTCATAAACATATATATATATATATATATATATATATATATATATAGAGAGAGAGAGAGAGAGAGAGAGAGAGAGAGAGAGAGAGAGAGAGATACAGACAGACAGACAGACAGAGAATTACAAATAGACACCAAACAGAACAGACATCTATCCTTATATGCTATAGGAGAATGCTTGATAATAATAGGTAGAATTAATATTTAATACAAATAATACTATCATCCAGGTTAGGTAATTTTTAATTTGTACTCTTCGGATTCAAACCAGGTTCGCGGTAAAAGGCACCCATCTCCTGGCCGGCACTCACCTGCCTATATAACATCACGACTAAGTACACATCACCAATAAAACGATTCAACTGAGTCGTTATATGCACTCGTGCATAACAGGCACACTCGCATGGCGACCTAGTACTCAATTCTCATCAATTTACAGTCATTATGGATTCCAATGAAAGAAATCTGTATGATAGTATTATTGGTATTAAATATAAATTCTGCCTAGTATTATCATGCGTTCTCTTGTATAATCCAAGGATAGCACTTTCCGTTCTGCTTGGTGTATACTAGTATTTCCCTATAATTGATTAAACATACCTTATTTGTAAGAAATATAAGTAGATAAATGCTATAATGTGACGAATTTTTGCCTCCTGTCAGGAAAGCAATTTTGATACATCCAACATAAGATAGTTTCATTAGAAATGCGGCATTAGTCAGAATCGTATATTGTGATTATGTGATGTCCTTCGCTAACAGGTTCTCTAAAGGTTATATATATATATATATATATATATATATATATATATATATATATATATATATATATATATATATAGGGACCGCTTGTCGCTGATCAACACGCAAAATACAACTATTATTAATTCCTAACTTAGTCTGTTTTTTGTTTTTTTTCTAAGCTTAAAACAAAGAAAGATGTTCTTTTAGTACATACATTAAATTGCATCTAACACGACAGAATGCAGGCACAATTGTATGCTAGAACATACCACAGACAATAATTTAATGAAATGTTATTTGTTTGTATCTATCGGTTAAGTTATTGATCTTTCAAGCAAACATCATTATACAAATTGGAAAATCGCATTATATATGCATTCGAAACGACAGATGACACAATCTGACGAACTTGTAATAGCATTTTCATTTTTTTCACCCGACCAAAGGCTTGTAATAAAACTCTTCTATATACTTATAGGAAAGCATTGTATTTTCTTGACAAAAGGAGTTTTATTTTATTTTTTTGAGCAGTTAAATGGAGGTAATATATGGAAATGGAAATTAACAAAAAGCGATATACAAAAGTAGTGAATGAAAAATGATTCAAATACACATTTGACAAAATAGTAAACGAATAAAATCCATGCACCTACCTTCAATATTCTCCTTATGTTCCTGTTAATATTCTGCGTAGAATCCTATTTACGAACGGATTTTCAGACACTGTATGACACAATGACCGTACTACAGGTTTGATATGATAAACACCCCTTGATTCCACATGGTAAACTTCCTGGTTTTGTTTATTATTCCGGGGTGACCGGAATCGAATACAGAGTAAAAACAATATATACCAATATATGATGGGGTTTTCTTGTTATATTCAGTCTTTCAAGCATGACATGGAGTTTCGTTCATTTGATGCTTTTCTCATCTGCAGTAGATTGTGTTATCTGAGTTTGACATTTAGATATCAGCACCGTATTCACATTTGTAATTCTCCCATTATATCCCCCTTTGGGAGAAATAGATATCATTAAGAATAAGACAGCACGGTATCTAGGCATCTTCGGGAAGAGTACACTCCTTTCTTAACTCTAAACTAAATATCTCATGTATGGACGGCATGAAAGATGTCTGCCATCCCCAAAGGAAATAACGATAGCAAACGTATAAAATATATCGTATTAAGAAGCTATGGCTTATACTGCCATTTTTAGCGAGCAATGAAGTTGTACGAATAGAACAAGTAGTAAAACAAACGTGATATAATTATCTTACGCTATACATACACGTCTTCTTCAGAGGATATGAGTCATTTGAAGATCAAAATAAATTTGAACTAATAATGGATTAAGCAGAAGAGGAATATGGTGTAAGTAACTATCACAAAGGCGTAAGATTTGTAAATATTTTAATTAGACTTTCTGCAGCTCAAACGCAAACAAAATGAAAGCGTATTATTATTCATTTCAAAATAATTTGGTAAGTATCATGATGCAACGTCGTTGTATTACTTTTAAAATTAAACGAAATCTAAGTGTAAAATGGGCGAATGCGACGATATGAAGAAATGGAGGAAAAATATACGGTCTCCGACCATTATGGATTTGGACAGTATGAGAAGATAGGGAATGCAATGTTAAAAAATGATCATAGGTCTCTCATCGGGGTTCATTTTGGAATGCTATGGGAATTTAATGTTACAAACCTCATGGGTTTAACACTGGATAACAGTATGTGGACATATTGGAAATTAAATATTGTTTGCCAACATAAGAAATTATCCGAGTTTGTATGACGGCTGGGGAGGTTCACCGTAGGGTGCCATTGTGGGAATAAATGTTAACGTAGCGCACATATACAGACACGAACTATATTTTATGAATTCCGTCCCTACTGAGATTGGAACCCATGTCCGCAGGTTACGGTACTGATCGCGTCTGCCGTACGCAACAAGCCACACCACCCTTCCTCAATACGCATATCCCTAATAAGTAATGGAACACAATCGACCGTAGCAGACGTACCCAAGTGACAACCTATAAATCAAATCTCAGCTAATTTTCAGTCATCACCGATTTATATATCAAAGTAGATAGAAATTATATATATATATATATATATATATATATATATATATATATATATATATATATATATATATATTTATTTATTTATTTATTTATTTATTTATTTATACCACATACATTAAAAAATAACATGCATTTAAAGTGTTGGTATAAAGCAATTTGATATACCAATACTATTGGTATATCAAATTGTGATCCGCCCATAGCGCAATAATACGCATATATAAACATTCTCGCGAGCGTCTGCAGTTGATTCTAGATCAATGATCAATTTCCACAAATTAGTCACTAGTGACGTATGAAAATAACGATGAAAAGTATTAATAATCCCGTTTTCTAAATGAATTAATATGGTACACATTTTCATCACAATTCTTTCTGCTTTCTGTTCTCCCCTCCCCTCTCATGCATAACGGACAAACTGCGCAGAAATGTGGAGTGAGAGAGAAAGGAATTTGGGCTGGATAAAAAACCTTGAAACAGAAATTACACCAAGTAACCTACAAGAATATGATTCGTCGTAACGATACGTGTGCACTTTCCTTGGGCTTTGTCTACAGTGTTTATTAATGATACAAAGTTGCAAACCAATAAATTCCTCGGTTACTTGGTACACATCCTGTGATGTATTTAATGTTGTTTTGTAGGGTTTTTTTTCTTAAACATACTATAATGTTCTAAATAATCGATTATTATTTAAATATGAAAATGTCCAAAGGCCTCTCTCTCTCTCTCTCTCTCTCTCTCTCTCTCTCTCTCTCTCTCTCATCGTAGCAAGATACGGGACTTTAATCTATGAAATGACAAACGTATAGGATTTGCGTTTGTGTTATTCCACGATATCTCTAGATTTATGAATGATGGTAAAAGTTAAGTCAAACCGACCAAAGGATGAGAGAGAGAGAGAGAGAGAGAGAGAGAGAGGGTTATGGTCGGTTGTACTGTTGCTAAAGCAGAATAATGACTTAGATCAACTGTAAATATATTAAAATCTTTTAATTACCTCTTGTTGGTTCGTCATTTGGCTTAGTTTCTATTCCATATTAATTTCCATGCGCCGGTATGTGAATGGCGTTCATGTGAATGACGTAGCTATCCCAGTGTAAATAGTGCTCTACTGTACTTTTATCATTAAAGCCATCTTTCATGTTTAAATCATAAGTTTGTATTATATTGATATAATCAATGTGGAGAAAAATAGAAACCAAGAAAAGAAAACAATCAACTTATCAATATGCAGAGGTGATTGTAAATAGTCACTCAATGCATAGAACTACATTTTGTAGCGGACCCACTCGGGGATGTGAGGAGTTCATTCACTAGGTCAATACACAGCTGCTTGTAGTAAATCTGAACTCCGTTCAAAGGGCAAATTTATGTATTTGTATGTGATATAAATAAAATATATGTACAGTATGTACGCTGTATCAATGATATACCACTCGTTGTATAAATTTTTCATTAAAAGGAAACTCAGCAAGTTTCGTTTCCTTTTAATGAAACATTTATACATCTCGTGGTATATCATTGATACAGCGTACATACTATACATATATTCTATATATATATATATATATATATATATATATATATATATATATATATATATATATAATGACACTTGCTATATATTTGCTACCTTCACTTAGTCCAGTAATTTGCGCTTTGAATTTAAGAGTGCATCCTTAATGACACCAATTATGTAAAACGTACCGAGTTTTTTACCGTTCAAACATGAATCAGTTACATATCTGTGCGACTCTAATCTCTTGTAATATTCATGCTCTATAAAAAGGAAACTTTTGTTTCTATTCAAAGGCAGCTTCCTGTAGCTATAAAACGTTCGTCACGTACCGAAAGAAACATGTTTGTTCATAGAACCAGGAACTGTATCGAAACGATCCGCTTATGTAATAATACAATATCACAGTGTCATTAATTCAATAAAGAATATTAGCGTTACTTATGACACCGCTAAAGCTGTAACTTGGAGAAAAATCCAACGACCTATGAACCAGTCAGTGTATTAATATTCCAAAGCCTTCATCAACTTTTATTGTTACATTATTGTACAGTAAATGCAGCTATTCTGTTTGCATTCGTTATATGTTAAAGTATTTAGATCAGTTAATCGCAGCTGTCGTAGTAGGTCATAGATTAGTAGTACTAGGATAAAAATCAAATTTCTATTTGTACATTACATTCCTGGATAGTACTATTTTGCATTGAACATTGAATGTATTAAATTTGTATATAGATTTAGAGTGTATGACCAATCATAGTTTGCTATTTAAAATTTCCTATTTCTGGACGACTTGTATATTTTTAAAAATCCCCAACGGCCAATGAAGGTAGCATAAATTAATGCTGTCTTACACACAAATTAGAGAACGAGATTTAAGAAGCGTCACCTCGTTTATGCAGTGTTGAATCTCTTTTCTGGCTTCATCGGTATTTAGGTTTGAAACAGGACCCAAAATGCCCGCGAGTCCGTGTATTGTAGTATTTATTCATTGTTGTGTCCTGACATGTATATGTAGAACCATATGCTAAAAATGACATACTAATGTCACCAGACAGTTTCATGTTTGACTATGTGCAGGATATATATATATATATATATATATATATATATATATATATATATATATATATATATATATATATATATAGACACCAGTATCTAGGGGATCTTTTCCCTATGTACTCATGACCAACATTTCAATTAGACATTCATAGTGTAGAATGAAAGGAGAAGTCAAGATAGGGCGGCCTAACTAAAGAATGATCTCAGTTTATCATTGATCCTGATTCCGCATTTATCGCAATGTCCACAATACTCTATCCATCACGATTATCTATCTTCCTGACAATAAATATATAGCTTAGGGGTAACACGGCATCATAGTGAATAACACGCACATGATATCTTTAAACATTACACTTTAAACACTGGTTTAAGCAATCAACATCTGCCTGCATATTGTTTGCCATCATGGCAAGGGATAGCTCCGACGAAACTCCACATTACCCCTGCTAGGAGAAGGACCATAACTAATTGATTCAGGAAAAAAAACAACATGCGTCTAGAATTTTCAGCTAGTCAATCGGGGATCCCATTTGCACAAGTAGGGATTGGGACGTGAGAGCGATCTCGTTTAAACAGACTGAAATTATGATTGTAAATATTAAACTGTATCGAGCCAGAATTGGCATGGTTCTCCAACAAAGATGGGTAAGAACGAAGATGCAAGTATTAAGGGCTATATTTGCTAGTTTAAAGCTTTTGTTTGCAATGGATTTGTGGTTAGTGGTGAGCGTCTGGGTAGAGCAATCCTCTGCCACGGGGACCAGAAGAGGGGCGGTGACGAGATCGATACGGCTGCCAACATCAGAGGTTGGGACAACGAGAGTGGAGAACTATACAAACGCATAGTAACAATCTTCGTAAGAGGATGTTAACCAAGTTCGGACATGTATTACACCATAACTGAAAACAGCGAACACAAACTACATTGAATGTAACCAAGAGGTTAGTGAGCTCTCCAATGGTCTAAGGCACGAGAACACAAAACTTCGTCAACACAAATTTAAATTCGGGAATCGGATAAAGCAAAACGGAGAGCAAATGCAAAAAGAGGAGACACGCTCTATAAGAAATAATCTTACTTTATATGTATATGGCACTGTTAACGAACGATGAAATGTATGTGAGACGAAACCCAAAACATTCCTACAGAACACCTGTCATATTGACAACGAGCGAACGTTCCCATAGGCCATATAGGCAGATGCGGAAATACCAGGGCAACGAGGACGAGCACGGGCTAGACACCAATCATAACTAATTTGTTATCATACAGGAAACACCAACAGCACACAACATAGCGGATGGCTTGTGTTAGACGATTACGCTCATCATATTAGAGACAAGAGGTATCTTTTACACAATGGTATGACTAAGAAAAAAGAGGCATGAAATCGCGATATTCTGATACAATAAAAAGATTGTCCAAGGGCAGGTTTGTGTATACGACTGGGAGAATGAGAATATTTGTTCCCTTGGCACAGGAAGAAAATTATTTCGGAGAAGTTTATTATAAACCATTGACCATAATTTGGATCAAGACGACTGAGCTAATGGATTGAGCTAATGGATGGATTGAGCTAATGTAACCAGTGATGAACAGGATTAGGGAGCCGGACAAGGTTACTATGCTGTAAATAATGCCTATGTTGTGTTTGGTAAATGCATTTTTTCCTGTGATGGAATATCGAAAAAAAACAACAAACAATATAAATACAGCTCTGAATTTGCCTCTGCATTCATGCGTTTCGATATAGTAGGTTTATGAGAAACAAGGAGTATGTCAGAAGAGATTTTTAAAATTTCTGGAAGGATAATACACGTTTTAACGTTAGGCATATAAAGTAAAAAGTCTTAGTAGGAAATCAGGGGGTGCAAAATTATCTGCCAAGACATATAAAAATAAATATTAGGGTTAATGATGTGCAGTGAAATGGACAATTATGTTGTGCTGCATATTTCTCTTAATTTACCTAATAATATTAGATTGCTATTTTGTTATTTTTTATATTTTATCGGAAAGATCCTCAGCGTCTGACTGGCCTAAGGAAAATGTAATTGGTGTATTTCTTAAGTAATTAGAATAAATAAATCTGTATATCAAGAAGCTCCTTTGGTCTGTGCAACATATTTTAATGCTCGTTTAAAAGATTTTCTTGCCTTCTATACACGATGATACTTTTGGAAAATATTTCAAATACATATGACATGTATGATGGCGACAAGAATAATCTTCCACATAGTAGAACAGATTGTGGAACATACAACACTTATAATTTGGCTTTTGTATAAATCTACAAATTTTGTAACATACACACGCTTAATGGATGGGTTTTCAACTACAAGGACAGGAATGTAAATTGCATTGGGAAAAATGACGTGACCATAGTGTTTTTATGTTTTAGTCTCTAGAGAGTTGTCTCTCTTTATGACAAACTTTGTATTGACGGCAGAAATCGTCCCAGTTTCGGACCTGTTGTAGCATGAATGTTGTACATTAATTAATTGCAGTAAAGCAGACTAGAATACAAGGCAACGGTAGCACAAGCTACGACTTTGAGTACGATGATGATGAAGGCGATGAAAATGATAGTTTTTTTAATTCAAAGATGCCAATGGGAATTTTTTTTTCATCAACATTGATGAGTTCAAACGTATTAAACGTGAAGACATAAACCAATTTAATATCATAAATATTTTCATTTCTTACTTTTCTTATTAGTATGAAAAGTCAAAAGGGCATACTATGTTCGATATTTAAACATGACAATATGGACGAATCAAGAACTTACATGGAATTTTCACCATAAAATGCGCTGTGCAAAATATTCGCATCTATTTTGAACAAACGGTTGCATAGATGGGAGAAGGCACTAATTTAATAGATGGTTTTCGAAAACACTGCAGCACTTGTGATTCCATATTCAGTGTACAAACAATTGACCAGAAGTATACATGTAGGCTTGGTGGTACGAAGTGCGGTTTAATTGATTGGGGGGGGGGGGTTCTTTTTTTTTTTTTATAAAATATTTGTTTCGTGCACAACATAATAAACTACTGTTTTCCTTGTATAAAAGTGTATTGTTGGATATAACTGAGTTAAGTTCATCAGACGAATACATCTTGCAGTGTTAAACAGCAATTGCTCCATATTTGTGAAAGTACTTTAAGCATTTCGCACATCGGCCGGTGGAGACTGTAAAAATACTATGATGTACCGTTTAATTTCATTCAGGTCCAATATCGATCACGTATTTATTTATTCCACTAGCATGTATCCATTTATGACCTGCTGGAATGATGTAGTTCAAGATTATGTTACATTTCAGATCTTTGCTGTTGTTAGTTGCAATTAAAAGTTATTTCGTCGTGTAATGATATTACACATTCAAATATCATTGTATATTTTTGCAAATAAAACGCAGAGTTAGTTTACTTATGTCGCTGTGACTCAGTCACGTGTTAGATTCCAATAATATATCCCGTTTCCTGCTGTTGCTATAAACACCACCCAATTACATTGATTTTGGCAGAATCTCGTTTCACGTTGTCCGTTTTATCTGTTAGAATAGTCATCACTGTTAAATCTTAATGTGTATTCTGTAAACAGTTTTAGCTGTTTCTATGTGAATTGATTTGATTCTATGCTCTAATTTTACGTGCTTCGAAATCACTTTGAAACATCGGCTTTAACCTGGGTTACAAAACATGGATAAGATGTATGGCTTTTAACTGTTTTACATTGAACGAGCAATTGTTAATAAGATTCATACTGCAACACAATCATCACGTACAACACAGTTGTTCTCTCCTTTTCTTCTCGCATCAGTGTTTATTTACAATCATCTAATAATCCTATGCATATTTCTGTTCTTACTTCTCTATACCTGATTCCTATAATCTTTAGTGTAGTTCCCAATTCTTCATCCAAATTTTTCCGCGTCGTTTTGTATGAATTTTTGTTGTCAGATGTGAAAAAACTGTCCAGTACTTACAATTAAATATTGCGTTGCCAATGACTTATTATATGTGGTAGATTGCCTTTTGATAGCATGCGCAATCGGAGGAGCATGAAATGTACATCAACTATGAAAATATACATACATATTTACAGGCCGGCCGTAAGGGGTGGTGGTACCAAGTTTAACAAAATAACCTTTGCAGTAAATATTAGAATGTAGTCAATGCAAGAGTCTAAACTCTGGTAGACTGTTAAACGTCTTATTACCATATTTCCACACAGATTTTTATATACAAATAAAACAAACTTGTTGTGGGCTCCTTGATTGCCCTGCCCAGAAGCAAATATTTCTGTCGGTGGGCCTTCACAATTATAAATAACAAATTTTCTGGTTAATAACAGCCCTTTCAAGTGCACTAGATCCAGCAAAAAGACTGTGTCTATCGGGCTTGAATAAAATAATTGTTAAAATACAGAAAACAAAAAGCACAAAACAAGATCTTAACTAGTCTTCGTGACATGTTATTTTTTTTTTTTTTTTTTT
>JAECUM010016432.1:0-42076 GCA_016617855.1 Megalonaias nervosa | reverse complement strand
ATATGTTTCATTAGAAAGCTGTTTTCATAGAAGATAATTTGGGCAGCTCTGTTAGCAAAGACACAAATGCGATGTTATCGATCAACCAGTGCAAGCTGCTGAACAAATTCCTCGCGGGTTCCGTTACGTAGTCGTATGAAGCGATGGCATAACAAAGCCACCAATACTTTATCATGTCCAGAGCGCTAGTGCTCTGAACACAGTTGCGATATTTCTCAGATAGATAGAAGTTGCAGCAAAATGAATCCGGTAGCAGCTCTACTCACCAGCTGTCACAATTATAACAGATGATAATATATATGAATTTTCGACAGCCACTCACTGCTGCATTTGTAACAAAGGTTTCACTGAAGGGCAAAGTCCTTCCATCGATAAAGAGCAAGGTCCTACGACTAGTGAAACTGTTGCTCCCGGTTTCAAATTTCGTGATCACTGTCACATCACTGCAGTCTCGCACACAACTCATGTAAATTTGCAGTTAAGAATTTACCTCAACGAAACAACAATCCCTGTGGTGCATAACTTGCGTGGATATGATGGCCATTTAATAATGCAAGTAGTAGACACGGTATCAAAACCTCATATAAGCGTGATTGCCAACACCATGGAAAAATACATGACGTTCAGGCTGGGAGAATTGCAGCTTATCGATTAGATACAGTTTATGAATATGTCCTGGGCACGTTAGCGATCACTCTGTTGGCCGAAATAATCAAAATCACTCGTTGATACTGATCAACCGATTCAGACGTGCTGACGCAAATAAAATGTGTGTATCCATAAGAGTACGTGAACAACTGGAACAGATTTGCAGAAACTCAAGCGTTTAATTCATTACTGTCAAGTAAAGGTATTTCAGAAGAAAATTAAGAACATGTAAATCAAGTTTGGTCTGCATTTTGTTACAAAGAACCTCGGTGACTATCACGATCTGTATCTTCACACTGATGGGCTCTTTCTCGATGATGTGTTTGAGAAATATTTGTGATACTGCCATGCATGTGTACATTACTTCTCGTAACCTGCTATGGGCTGGAATGCATTATTGTCCAAAACCAAAATCAAGCTTGAATTGCTCACTGACATTGATTAGCGTCTGATTATCGAGCAATATCCATTTGAAATCACAGATACGCTAAGAGGAACACCCCAAACGTGGAAGTGTATGACCAAGCTATTGGTGGGTGATGATTCAGCCAGTTTCCTTGGTGGATTTCAGTAAATCGATATGGCATACACTGATCTACAAAAACACATGCATGATCAACGTCAACGGTGACCACGAACAGTTCTTTGATGTTGAACTGAAATATCTCGAGTATTAACATGAGACACACAACAATTATCCACTGGCTCCAGAAGTGTTGTCGGTGTCCTGTTCATGGTTGTCCCCGTATCAGTGCGCGATAGTCGAAGAGTGAGGCCGCAAATACAGTCAATGCACCATGCTGATACATTGTCCTCGGACTAAATACAATTATTTAATTACATGTGCGAAATATGCAGTTGTATCTGCGATTCGGTATGCCTGTAACTAAGATGCATCGAATGCTTGAATTTCTTCAGCAAGCATGATTGATGTATACATTCAGTTGAATACGGGCCTACGCACAAAGGTCACCAATGAAGTTGAAGAGGACTTTTTTAAGCTCATTAATAATGTCGTATTTGGCAAACCATGGAGGATCTGCGTAAACAAAATCTAGTCTGTCTAGTCCGTGATTGTGAGCAATACATATGCTCACTGCCGGCTCAGTCATTGATCGAGACAAATCTTTGAGGATGGATTTACAGTCGTTAACAGCAAAACATTTAAGACTAATTCTGACAAAACTAGTCATCTGTATTGCTATGCTATTAATTGTAGCCAGGAGGGTTCTCTTCGCTAGATATCTACTCCATTGTCCCCTGTGGCTTTGTTAACGCAGCCGCGATATCACCGTCGCCGACATTTATTTATCAGCCGTTTTAGATTTGTCTCATTATGGTCAAATTGTTTGCTCCACATGGAACAATAGCTTCAGTAATGCTGGTTGTCCTTTCTGGTCTAAACTCGAGTTGGACTTAAGTAATTCTTTTGGGTGACATCGAACATAATATCGTATAAATAAGTACTGTATTATTCAATGGCGTCACTCAAAAGAAAATTGGAAGACGTTCTTGATAAAATCATGGTTTTTCCGCCACTGATTTTTCCCGTATTGGAACCGTCTTGTCAAATTCAGTTTCTGCGCTGTCAATTCTTCATGCTGGATCAAGAAAAACAACTGGTACAAAATATAGTCGTACAATGGTTAACATCGAACCGATTGTACGTGATTGCACCATCGGCTGGTGATCAACCATGTTATAATGTTTCAAAAGGTGTTCATGTTCAAAACGCGCAGTGAAAGATCATTGAGAAATGGTGACGTATTCGTCGATTTCGTTTCCATCACTGACGAAGCCCCTACCGAAAATAATTTGGATGCAAATAAAAACAATATTGTGGTGTTCGATTAGATATGCTTGAAATGAACGATAATCAAGCACAAATATTTTCATGAGGCTGGCACAAAAATACGGACGTTATTTATTTGGCTCAACGGCATGTGCATGTGCCGAAAGTAATTCGTGACAACTGTATCATGTTGAAGATATTTCGTGGTATTGATGCACATAAACGTGGAAGTATTCATTGGATTTGGTGCACCGCCGAATACGCCGAGATAAATTTGGTGACATGGTTGCGCGAGTCACAAAGGGCATGATAGTTTTTCACCATTGATTTAACTATTAAAAATTGTCCTGCAGTGATACCATATAAAAACACCAATGGCGACGCCGTGAAGCTGTCAGCAAGACCTACAACTGTTTCAGGTTGTGGTAGAAGGCCACGAGTAAGTCAAAGATATGTTACAGTCGCAACAAACTGTTCGAGAAGATCTCACATCAGGAACTGAATAAACATTTGCCCCACTGATTAAGCCCACAACATAATTAGGCGAACTTGCCGAGGATATTATAATGGACATCAAAAGCTACAGAGGAAGAGGTGGCCGAGCTAACTGGGACAGAATATGAATAGCGACCAGGCAGTAAAATAGTTAAATGCACCAAAGGTACTAAAAAAGCAACAAGAGCAACTTCAGAGACTATCACACAGCCGGGGGAAATGAATGAAGTCAAAGATGAGGCGCTTATGCATCATCCAAAGGAAAATAAATTACCCGAATATAAATTAATCTTAAAAGAATAAAATATAACATATTTAAAGGACCAGCACGGACAATAAATCTATTGCGATCCTACACGATTACCAAACGAAAGGCAACTAACTGAGCATATGCTGGAAAACGAACTGCCAACGAATAATCATCGTTGCTACATTTAACAACTCGCGCCCGAGTGGGCATACAAAAAGTGGATTGGACAAAGCAGTTTTGTCCGTGCCGTATAATCACAAACGTATCCTGTTGACATTGCACGGTCGTCATTGAAATCAGTGTTAGGTTTTCCTGCCAGATTTAAGATCAAAACGAGTTTTACGTGTGGGATGTCGTATCACGCATGATAATGCTAGAATTACCTCAACGACCTAGGTTTATTTAACTTGTAACGTACCAGTGGCAGTTATGAAAGCTGGTATGAAACGACAGTCGTAATTGTACAAGGTTACATACTGTTTGGGTTCCCACCAACTGTGGAACCACGTGACTAACTATCGATTACACTGCAGCACCTGTGTATCTTCCATGCCACCATCATCGGCTGATCAATATTCATTTTTCTGTTGTGGACCAAGACTGGCACGTTGTTGATCAGCGCGGTGCAATATTGACTATTCAACTAAATACAACTGTACATTATAGATCTACCTAACATTTAATAATAAAAAGAATGGTATTCGTGCGTGGACATGTGAAACCTATTCGCATAGTTAAATAAGAAAACCTGTGTATATGCCATATTATGAAAATGGGCTCGGTGATGTTGTTCGTGGATTATTTACATCAAAAGCACTCATGGCCGTATTATCGCCCGCTTCACCCATCGCTAAGCAAGTTACAATACAAGCTGTAGACAGTATTAACAGTGTCGTTGTGGATGGAATAGAACAACTGGGCAGGCTGGCTGCTCAGTCGCTTCGAGACTGAATGGAGCGATTGCTAGAACGAGCATCATCATAAAAAGTTCCAGTTATGTTACCATCAATAGTATCAATGCCGCCTGCATTTCGTAAAATAATTAACGAAGGCGCTCAACAATGCTTGTCAGATTAAGCGATATTATATCTGGTAATAGGGGTGAATTTGGACGTAGCTGGTAAAAAAGAAAATCAATAATGTATAAGTGAAAACTAGATGTTTTCGCAATGACTCAGTTAAAGGATATGTTTGATCCATCATTTTATAAGGGAGCATCTGTATTAGTGGATGGAAACAAAAGAGATTTCTAGTACTACTCATATCCAGCCAGGGATCCTAATCAATTAAAAATAAAATTGCAAGTATAATATACGTCTAGTGTTTTCCTTCTATGTTGGACATTTTTGAAAGTTGGGGGAAACCTTTTATGGGAGAACAATGCAAACTGCGATGCAAATACCATAGTAAGACTTGTTAACAACGGTATCATGGTATTGTTTAAACCTGTACGTTATTATATCAATGGAACCAAAATCGAATCCATTCTGGACAAAGTTAATGAAGCCACGACGATTCTCGGACTCGCCAAACACAGTGACAATTACACGAGAACAGCTGACCAAACAATGGTGTTTGTTAAGGATTGTTACTGATCATTCAGATCATGGACAGCACATACGTAGACGACCTCAAAATGCTGCTGTAGAAAAAATACCGTTTTCTAATCCCGATTTTAATTATGAATTTACAACTAATTGGTACTTCACTGGGGTTTTCGTTTTCTATTCCCTTCAGTCATATTTTTAGATTCTGCAGAGATGTTACCAAGAAGATTTGTTAATCTAAACATACAGTCACTTTGTTTCCGAAATAAAAACAACTCCAGCTTGGATTTTGGCTTAACGCGGATGCAGGCAAAGTTATATTAGAAGCGTTAACATTGTGGATGCCTGTGTTATCTCTAACGTTTGCTATCATTTATGCAGTGTTCAAGATTGTAATTTCTCGCACATACAACAGACACCCACACACCAACTGCTATTTATTGCAGGACAATTTAGTTGGAAATAAGTAACCAACATGGCCTTACGGCACCAAAATACATCTTTTGGCGTTTCAATATACAGTGCGAGATAAGGACTAGGCACACAGTACAATGATATTTGACAACTTAGAAATTACCGAATGTGCACGATTCCGGATGACACATGTCTATCATAAGTGGAAATAAAAATACGTGAGATAAAATAGAAGTGTAGAAACATGATAGGAAACATATTGGTCTTTGTTTTGGTTTTCTTTTTTGTTTTACAAAGGATTATTATATATGAATTCCAATACGGACAGTGAAGCTACAAATCTTTTCAAAGTTGCATTTTCAGCATCATTAGTTGCCTGAGATGAAATTGATTTCAAAGGAATACACGTTTACCCAAAGGGGTATTTAAGAGTCTTTGCTTTTGGGGTTTAAGATCAGATATTTTCATTACTATATACGTGATGGAATCTGACCGCGGTGATGAGGACGCAGAATCTACCAATGGGGTAGTGGATCAACAGAAGCGGATGTTAAGATGGATAACAAATTCGTTCCTTTCGTAGATGAATATGTGCGTCAAAACGGCGTTACCATACCCTCGTACACACTGCAATATAACCTTATTAAGAGTCAGATATAAATTGATAGATGGTGGCATACACCCCAGTTACATTCTCTGTTAATTATGTTAAGCCAACATTGACTCGGCTTGCAGTAAAAGACAAATCTGGTTGTCTAAAATTCAACAAAAATGCACTTCTTAGGGTAACAGTTATTGGGCAAAGACTATCGATAGATGCAAAACGCGCTGGTTGGTGAAAAGGGTGCTAAACGAGTAGATAACACAATCGCAGGAAATATCAATATTCCAGTGTGTTTATTAATCGCTACCATATGCTTGCCTGAATAAGTACACTTGCAAGATTTCGTTTCTACAATCACAGGAGAGTAGTAGGAAGTATGAAATGGCGAGTTTCGTTCTTTTTGGAGCCATTTCCATCGTGACGAGACTCTACAGTCCCCCATGATTGGTTCATATACGTCACGTCACGTGTAAGGGGTGTGCTTCCACCCCGCTGATAAAATTAAAAGCGATTAACAGGCGACGCTCGCTTGTGAGCTATATTGCCTTGTGGAGCAGATGCGAGGACGGGTGGACAAAAAGGCAAATACTCCACTTTTATACTACTTCCCTTGATTTTGCTCTATCTCAACATTGTATTTGATTTCTTGAACGAAATTTCGAACTCATAAACACACATGTACAGCATTTCTAATGGAAGGAACAGCTTTTCAAAGCTTATTGTGTTTATCAAAAATCAGAACATCGTAGGTTAGTCTGACTTTCTATCGCCATTCAAAAGCAGCTTGAGTGAAATCCATGAAATTTATTTTAGTATCTCCTAATTTCATGGAATTGGAAATTATAGTAAAGGACCTCACGACACAAAACTAATTTTCAGTTAGCAAACACAAATAAGCCACAATAAGAACTTGTTCACACACTATGCTACCCTACTCAGCCAAAAATAATCTTATTGTCATTAAAATATGCACAATCCCCTCCTGCAGGACAAAGTTAATAACAACGCTAAATCATTACTTAAACTCCCCACTCAGAGATTTTTTTCCCAGACAGAGACCTACGATTTTGTGAGTCGCGAACTAAGTGAGCTAGGTAGAGTGACGCCCAGAATGCAAATGATTTAGTAGATACGACCTATAACTCGACCAAGAATTATCAAGGTAAAAATATATAGTATCCTAATTGTTCTGATGACATAGACTGGCAAACACATTAATAACAACAAACGAATAAAGAAACAAACAAGCTGAAAAATAAATATAAATGTATTTGATATAAATTCAGCTGTTATTGAATATAAACATTCATTCTCATTCATGAAGCATTATGTGTAGAAACACAGCTTTATATTGTATTACCATTGTCTACATAAAAATATAAAATGCCTAAGTAGTTTATGGGGGCACTCTACGGACAATGGGAAAATACATTACAGACACCCCTGGGCACGTTAACAAACATGATTTATACGGACAAAATCAAAACCCTGGGCACGTTTACGGACAATGTTAATTTTGTATAGGGATAATAGAAATGGAACAGGTGGGATGACGTCATGCTACTGGACACTTGCAACCATGTGGCAAGTGGCTGACCTGAATACACGCGGCAACCACTCTAGGTAGGGATAAATACAAGATAGACAGAGACATATACAACACAACCATAGATTGATGAACATCAATCTATCATACTCAAATTATACAACCGACTAAAAAAAATTATGTAAGAGAATAATGTTTTCGGGAGCCAAACATGAAATATACAATCGACTAAATGTTTTTAGGCCATAAAGAATAAATATCTTTTCGAGGCATATGAAAGTGGCCCTGAAAAGGGCCTTTGGATTTTTTATTAGCACCATTCCGTTAACATAGAGGACATCTCAATGATCTTCTTCTCTTTCTCAAACTTTGTCTAACCTCTGGACCGTAGATGAGGACACGCTTCAGGCAGCTCTCCACATAGCATCTTTTTTTCCAAACAGTCGTGTCAGTGATCCGGATGATGGTCCATGATGATTTAACATCCATGGATAAGTCCATACGTAACTGCATCGATGATACGAGAGTAGATGATTCAACATTTGTCCACATCTTGTGACTAGAACAGATGAAGGGAATGAAGTGAACCGCGTTTATTTATAGTGGAAGACAGGATCGAGACCGATTGAAATTGTTCACCAATCCCAACACGCTTTAAAAATTTCAGTCACTTCGCGGAGTCTGTCCTCCAATCTGATGAGAGCTACCTGTGACGTCACATTCCCTATATATGTGCGCTAGCGTCTGTGCGCGGTGAATCGATGCGACATAGTTTATTGAAACCTAATGGAAACAAGGAAGACAATTAATTGGGGTGCAAGGGTCGTGGAGACGAGAAGCGATAGCATAGCAGCCGCTACCAAAGTTAGCACAGGGCTATTTCCAGAAGAGGTTGATTTTAATTGGGATTTAGTAGGCTTTCTCTCTTCGCAAGAATTTGTTCCTGTACCAGTACCTTCACCACCTTCCCACAGGTCGAGGATTTTAAACAGAGACAGAAAGAAGAATTGGATAAATTCTTGCAACAGCAGAAAGAAGCAGAACAAGCTTTTCTCATTCAACAGCAACAGCGAGAAGAAGAAGAGGAAAGAAGGAAACGACAGGAGGAAGAAGCAGAGAAGAAACAAGGTCTAGGAGAGAAGGAGAACAGTGAACCTCAAACGGTAACGGTACTATTAGACATTTTGGCAGAGTTAAGAAGTCTGAAACAAATGTATCAGACTTCTTTATTACTACCCAAGAGAAAAAGACCTCCCCAAGCCAAACAATCCCACTCGGTTACTACACCTGAGATACCACCCCTAGTGATTTCTACCAAATCATCGACAGGAGCATGTTCAGAAGTAGGCCTCAGCTGTGGCAAAGACTTAAGGAAGTTAAAGCTGATTGCTTCTCGTTCCTGAGTTTGTTTTTTGAAAGAAAACAAACACCCAACGGCCCTTTTCAGGGCCACCCACTTCTTTCGAAAAGAGTTATTATTCATTTTGGTAAAAACCAATTAAAACTCAAAATCCCTTTTTTAACCATATGATGTACGTGTGTGAGTGCATGAGTGTACGCCATTATTCTAAACAATCAAAACCAGGAGACACTTACGTTTTTCAGTCTGGTCTATTCTGATACAAATTTTACAATCCAAAGTCAAAACACAACAGAACACTTTTTTAAAAAGTACAAAGACTTCTTCTGTATCTTGTTCTCTTTTCTCTCTATGTTTTTTGAATTTCTTCACTTTCACAGTTTTTTCCTCCTCTTGTTCCTGACTTTTTTCTCGTGTTCTTTTCTATTCTATCTTCTCTCTCTGGACGTGTCGGGGTTCTTCTTTTGCCGAGGGCACCTCTTCTTCTTCCTCCTCCTGCTCCTGTTGTTTCTTAGGGCAGTCTGAAGACCAATGTCCTTTCTCTTGACAATGATAACAGGTATCCTGACTTTTGTCTCATTTGACACTGGTCTTCCTATTTTGACGGCCAGGACATTCTGCAGCCCAATGCCCTTTCTTCTGACAGATATTGAAAGTATCTTGAATTTTATCTCGAAAGGAGGGGGAGTAGTCCGTCGGCTTGTCTGAAGAAAACTTTCGTATGACTCCTTGCAAAGCTCTGAACAGAAGTTCGATCTGTGTATGTTCTTCCATCGTGCTGGTCGGCTTGATAGTGAAATGAATACTGAGAGGGAAGGAACGAGCCCTTTATATATGCACTGGTCTGACATGGATATATAGGGATCCGTAGCGTTTCGAATGTAGTCATTTGACTTTTGCAGTCAAGATGAAACGATCGCATCATTTCGTAAAGAAAGGAGAAGAAAGTAAGAGGAAGAAACGTGATTTTTCACCTCGCACAGTAGCTGAAGTCTTGGCTCAGACTCATGCGAGCGATTTTGAAGATGAGATGAGTGTGCCAGAATCCAGACCCAGAGAGTTTACACCCAACCAAAGTACGACATCACCACCAGTAAACCCTGAAAAGTACTTTTACATTCGAGAGACCGACAAACGCTCCTCTACAAATCTTAGAACCACGGCCTACACGTACACGGTGAAGTTTAAAGATCTCAAGTCCGACGTACCGTTGGAGAAAGCAGAAGCGTTCGTCACCGATGTGTGGGATTCTTTGATAACCACATTGAAAAGGCAATGTGATGCCAAAGAATACGACCTCTTGAGACTTTCCATTCATCACGACAGTTTGAAATCCCCCGTTTGGATCGAGTTTAGCAGCCCGGCAGCAGTGACACTTCCAAAGTCATGGACACGATTCAACACGTGCAGCAATCCAACGACAAGTTTCACATCCCCGACGGAAAAGAGACACTGTTCATGACCACGTTTCTCTTCCCCAAGGGAGAGGACGCAAAAAGGTGTTATTGGTAGACGACCTTCGCAACACCAAAAAGAGCCTCGTCCGAATTGACAACCCTCAAGACCAGATGTGTTTAGCCCGTGCCACCGTGGTGGGATGAACGTATGCCGACAAGAACGACACGGCAGACTGGAGAAAAGCCTTGCAAACTATTAAAAAATCTACCCGAGCCAAACAACGAATAGAATCAGAACTCCTGTTATAGCAAGCGGGGCTACCCAAACATACCGCTTGTAGCATTCCTGAAATGCAAAAATTGCAAGACTTATTGGCTCCACGCTACACCTTGAAAGTGCACCCTCAAGAAGTGTGCGGGCCTCTGTTGTTTGGAGGCAAAGATTTCAAAGACGAAAAACACATTCACTTCTATCATCACGATGAACATTTCGATGCCATCACCAGTATCATTGCATTCCTGGGATACAGTTATTACTGTGAGAAACGTGACTATGGCTATAACAATCGAGAGCAACAAAAGGATTGTGCATCGAAATGCTCAGGGTGTTTAGAATAAAAAAAATTGGACGAAGGACAAGAACGAGTGCATTGCCGAGCTTGTCAGCGCACGTTTGTCAGCCTTACCTGTTATTAGCAACAGCTAAATACGCAACATTCACAGCAGAAATGTACTTGTCAACTCCTGAGATTGTGCCCTACTTGTGGCCAGGGCATACGTACCAACAGTGCCAAGGCGCACGTATGTTCAGGAAAGACGCGATGTCATATTTGTCGCCAAATCGTGGACTTGGAACACGAATGCTACATTCAAAAATACCATTCCAAACATGAAGAGGAAGAAGATGACCAGAAAAAGGCAATTTCATCTCTTTCGATTTTGAATGCATGCAAGAGACTGGCATTCACATTCCTAATTTCTGCGTGGCTCATCAAGCGTGCGAGAAGTGCATCCAAGAGCCTATCTTTGCTCATTGCCCTCACTGTAGCAAGATTCCTGGAGGACGTGAAAAAATCTTTCGGGGACCAAACACTCTGACCTATTTCGCCCAATGGATCTTAAACCCTATCGACGAGACGTTACGTTACGGAGATTGTTATCGCTATGCTACGGAGATGGCTCACAATTTCTCGGGATACAATGGACAATTTCTTCTCAGATACTATACGGAACAAAGTACCGAACGTCCTAAAGTGACTTTGAACGGAGCCAAAATCATTTCCATTTAAGTGGGTCAAGTGCAGGTTAAAACTTCGATGAGTTACTTGGCCATGCCTTTGAGCCGAATGCCTAAAGCGTTTGGAATGACAGAAATGGCCAAAAGCTATTTTCCGCACTTTTCAATACAAAAGCCGATCAACACGTCGTTCTAACCCCATTTGCCTGAGGCTCACTACTACGACCCCGACAACATGCGTACCAAACAACGAGAAGCTTTCTACGCTTGGTACCACGCTCACGTCTCGGAACCTTTCGAGTTTCAGGAAGAAATGTTAAAAAATTGTTCCGAAATGGACATTTTACGGCATTGCTTTGGAAAATTTCGAGAACTGTTCATGGAGCACGCAGGGATCGACCCTTTGAAAGAAGCCTGCACCATTGCCAAAGCGTGTTCCTTAGTGTACCGCAAACGATTCATGCCCGAAAACACCTTGGCTGTCATAAGTCCTCAAACGACGAATTTTGTCAAACGTCAATACTCGGTCAAAGTCCTACGCTGGCTACATTACTTGTGCGAGAAGGAAGACAAATGGATCCAACACACTCGCAACGGAGGAAGCGAAAAGACCATCGGAAAGTATTCGGTGGATGGCTGGGACTTAGGAAACCAAAAGATTGTGTACGAGTTTAACGGTTGCTTATTTCACGGATGTCCCATCTGTTATCCTCAACGTGACACGACAAATCAGTTTTTACAACGGACCATGGAAAACTTGTACCAGGTTGCTTGTCAGAGGCGATTGAAGTTAGAAGATCAAGGATACTAAATGGTGGAAATGTGGGAACACGAGTACAATCACCGTTTGAAAACCGATCCCGAGTTTAAGCGCATCGTGGAAAGTTACAAGCTGGTGGACTCTCTGAACCCAAGGGACAGTTTGTACAACGGACGGAAGAATGCCACCTGTTTGCCGTACCAAGCAGACGAGGAGAAAGGAGAAGAAATAAAATACTTGGATGTGTTTTTTCTGTATCCGTACGTGTGCAAATATTGTCACTTTCCTGCAGGGCACCAGCAATTGCTGACGGAAAACGTTGACGTGGAAAACATTCGACAATACGAAGGATTGATCAAGTGCAAAATCTTGCCTCCCACGAACTTGTACCATTACGTTTAACCACACGATTGCAAGGGAAAACTGATGTTTCCCTTGTGTCGTACTTGTGCCGAAACGTGGAACCAAGACCGACCTTGTCAGCATACACATGAAGAACGCGCCTTGACGTGAACGTGGAATTATTCAAATCTCCGGTCCAAGGATACCAACTGTCAGAAGTATACAAAATTTATCACTTTCCCAAGACAGAAACATACCGCAGGGGCGACGAGAATCAAAACTCCACTTTTGCAGACTACGTGAATGTCTTTTTAAAACTGAAACAAGAAGGCAGCGGCTATCCTTCCTGGTGCCACACTCCCGGAGGCCAACAGAAACTCAAAGAGAAATACTGGGAGCAACAAGGCATCACTTTGGTCCACGTAGAGAAAAACGAACGAAGGCGATCGTTTGCCAAAGTGATGTTAAATTGTTTGTGGGGCAAAATGGCAAAACGACCGTGTTTACCCAAGACGGAGAATTTGACAGAACCTTTCCTCTACTTCCAGATGATTCACGAGAAAACCAAATACATGAAACACGTGGACGTCGTTCATGAGGACTTGATCCTGGTCAATTACGAAGAAGAACTGGACTTTGTAGAAGTCGACAAATTTGGAAATGTAATCATTGCGGCTTACGTGACAGCCCATGCTCGCTTAAAACTGTACGAAGCTTTAGAACTGTTAGGAGATCGTGTGCTGTATTTTGACACGGGCAGTTGCATCTACATCGATCGTCTGGGTCAACACAGCACCCTAAAATCGAAGGGGACCGTTTAGGAGCCTGGACAGACGAGCATCCCGACGACAAGATTCTTTTTTGCAAGTTTAGCAAGTGGCGGTCCCAAAAAATACGGCTACGAATACCGAGACCCACAAGGAGAAGTGCACACCGAGTGTAAAGTGAAAGGACTGACTCTCAATTATCGCACCAGTCGAGTGCTGAACTTTGGCGTATTGGAAGGAGCCTTGCAGTCTGGACAGGATGGAAATTTTAAAGTGACCACCCACGAACCGCATAAGATTGTACGTTTACCCACACACCAAATCGTCAGCCGTCCCTTGGAAAAAGTCTATCAAATCGTGTACCAGAAGCGAGTAAGGCTTCCCAATCACTTCACTTTACCGTACGGACACGCCGATATTGGTCAGCATATAAAAAGGGACAACGTCCAAGACCGATAGTTCATTGTAACTACCAACACCAAGCGAGAAAGATGAATCCTTTCAGAGAAGCACAATTCAAGTTCAATGATGCTCAAGTGTAGTGCGATGATGTGCCTTGCGATGGCTGGGATGCCGTACGCTGTGCCCTCAGCGGTTCAGTACCACATCATGGAAAGTTTCCTATGACTGTACCTACCATGGAAAGTGATGCTGTGCGTGTCAAACCTGACGGATGCGAAATCGATGCCACTCATTATCGTACACCTTTTCACTTTACTGGTTTTCATGGTGGATGTCATCATTATGAAACCATGCGGCTGCCACCCTACGGATGTAATCCAAAACTGAGCAATCTCCTGCGGATTACACCGTACCCTCGTCGAAATCAACCAGTGAAAGACGAATATTCTTTCACTGTGCGATTGCCTGTTATACTGCAACTTCGAAATTCTATTCCAAATTTTCCAAGGAAAATGGCCAAAATATCTGGGAGGACCTACCCCGGAAGAATTAGCTAGAGCTGGATTTATCTACTTGGGCGAAGGGGATAAACTCAAGTGCTTCAGTTGCGCTGTGTCACTT
This sequence comes from Megalonaias nervosa, assembly GCA_016617855.1. Classification (NCBI taxonomy): domain Eukaryota; kingdom Metazoa; phylum Mollusca; class Bivalvia; order Unionida; family Unionidae; genus Megalonaias; species Megalonaias nervosa. The sequence continues at coordinate 27,894 of JAECUM010016432.1, read as the reverse complement.
CACGAGTGGGAGAAGAAAGATTCCTCTTACCTGGAACGTGCTCGATGGTCTCCGGATTGTCACTACCTATCTTTAGTGGGACCTCGTCATTGAAGTGGCATACCATGTTGTTTAAGAAACCAGCTTGGCTAGGAGTCAAACGTTGGACAACACCTAGACAAGTATTTAAACCCCATTTAAAAAATAATATTCAACGATTACCAAACGAATTGCAAGAGAAGATCTACAAGGACATTTGGCAAGGAGTTGTCAGAGCAAAATCTCAATGGGTGACCGAGGAACTTTTATGTCGAGAAATTCACTAAAGGAAATTGACAAAAGTCAACAAACAAATCAGATTGCTCTGGTTGAAGTGTGCGTTCTTCCGAATATTAGCTTTAGACCATTTATATTGGAAGATTTTAACGACATTCTTGACCATTTCCTGGAATGGCAGTGGTCAGAAATTACTTACTACATCCGTTACTTTCGTTCTAAGAAAAGTGTTTCACTGACATGGTCACGGATACATTACAAGAGAACATTCGTGGTTTGCCTGTGGAGTTGAGAGAACGCATTTACCGAGAATTGGTGAAAACACACATGAAACGCAAAGAACAATTGCATCCGTTACGTCGCCGATGTTGGAATCACTGGTACCTGAATGGTATAAGAGGACTGATCCATTTCAAAGCGTTCCATTGGTCAGACATTGATGAATCGCGTGTTATTCATAAAGTTTTGGATGCCACTCATTCAACTTACAATGTGTTTCTAATACACCGAATTCCGACGGACGAGTTAGAGGATTACCAAAATATTTTACACAATGTTAACTTAGTTCAAGAGGAAACTTCTGTGCGACGCGTGGTGTGTGAGTTAGTGACTAAACATTTTTGGTGCGGTACTGAAATAAAACCGATGCTGTTCAAAAAGTACACTTATTACCTTACACCAAAGAGGGTATAAAAACTGACTACCATGCCACTACCTCTACAGAAATGACAGATTCGTCAACTTTTAGGTACTGAAGATGTGTACGAGATGATGTGTTTTCTCACAGCCTTCTGTGAGAAAGTCAAGGCGATTTCATCTTCTTTGTGGAAGGCATTCCTGGCGAAGACTACGGAATCGTGCCTGATTCCAGTCACACCCATCTGGTCATCTTCGACGACATGATAGGAGAAGACGAAGAAGAAATTGAACTCTGGTTTACGTGCAACGGGCATCATCGTAATGCCAGTGTCATTTACATCTCTCAAACTTTTTTACAACAAAGTAAAGCCCATCGCACCATCAGTCTCAATGCTCAGTACGTGGTCTTGTTTAAAAACCCTAAAGATAAATTGCATGTGCAAGTGTTAGCCAAACAGTTAGGAATGCCTTGGCTGACTCATGCGTACGACTATGCCACTCAAACCCCACAAGCCTATTTATTCGTGGATTTAAAACCCACCACCCCCGATTATTTGCGGTTTCACCACTGGTGCTATGACGGAGAGCCTGTCGTGTACACGTCCCCATCGTCGACTTAACAACAACAACAACCAAACAAAGTCTATAAAAAGCTCTGTCGCTTTGGGTCTGTCTCACACATCGTCAACATGACGTCCCTTCAGTCTCATCTTCCCGTCAAACTGATTCGTGCCTTGTACGGCATCATTCGCGAGAAAAATCCACAAATACGTGCTCGTGTCTTAGAAGCTAGTCTCAAAGAAGTCTAACGATGGTTTGCGGTGACAGCACGTCCATTACTGCAAGGCATCATTCAGATTCCACATCAAACCAAACATTTTTTTGAGAGAAACAAACTAGCCTTGAGGCAACTATCCTCGCATCGACACTCAAACCGAAAAGAAAATCATTTTGAAACCTGGAGGTAGCGGTTCTCTAGGAGGTGTCATCATTCGTTCCCTCTTAAAATGGAATCCCAATGCTCCCAAAGTCCTACCCGAAAAAAGAGCCTCTCACCATCGTACCCAGATGAAAAAGATAAAAAGCAGCAGTGTCAAGACCAGGTCACAGCCTCAGAAAAAGAAAAAAAAAAGCCCACAGAAAACAGCTTCTACCCGCAAAAGAGGTACTGCCGACAGGACGCAACCTTACATTCACAAACCACGATCTGCCACAACGGTGACTGCGTATCCAGTTGGCTCAGGTTCTTCCACTTCTCCGTTGCTGGCGATGCCAGCCAAACCAGATTTGACACGTGTCTTTCCTAATTTGACGAAACATTGGAAACCTGCGTCTCCAAAGACTTCTCCTCCAGCGGTGACACTAGTAGCCGCTACTCACAAAATACCTGCCGCCAAAATCAAAGTTCAAGAGAGATCGGGCGAATTAAAGAGTTTACTGGGATTGTCCAAGCAAGAACTGTCCCGATTGAATCCGTTGCGAACCCCTCCATGACGTGTGATTCCTGAAATGAAAATTATACGACGAGCCGACAATCAGCATACAAAAGACCCGAAAAACGCGCAAAATGTCTCCTCAAAGACGTGCACACCGTCACCATCGTCGTTCTTCTGTCCAAAAAGGAAAAGGAAAAAGAAAGGACAGTCACATCATCCGAATAAACTCTTAGCCAAACATCAACGTCTGTCCCTGAAAAAACACCCTCGTCCAAAAAAAAGGAGACGTCACCAAAGAGGAGGATTTTTCTTATTAATGGATAAGTTAGTAGATAATTTCGCCAAAAAGATAGAGAACAAACTCCATAAAAAATAAGATAAAAGGACGCATGGACTTCAGTGTATTTTGTGCCCCAAACATGTCCCCTCATCGTCGTTCTCGTATCCAGGAAGGAAAAGAAAAAAGAAAAGGACAGTCACGTCATCCGACAAAACGCTTAGCAAAACATCTACGTCTGTCCCTGAAAAGGCACACTCGTCCAAAGAAAAGGAAAAGAGGAGGATTCTTTGGCGATTTTGAAAAACAAATTGTCACTTTTATAACGAAGCGATAGTCCCAAAAAAGGATAAAAGGCCCTGTGAAAAGTCATCAACGTTAGTGTATTTTTAGGAGTGTTCCCCGGAACCAACGAATCAACCAAGAAAGATGTCACCCACCAAAAGACATCCTTCTTCTACCCCCAAGGGAAAGAAAAGGAAAGGACTGCCTCCTCGTTTAGTCGAAGATTGGGACATGTCCTTCCTGTCCAAAGCTTCTCCACCCATGCAAACAAAACTCATTTAAACCGCCTGCAAAGACGTCATCGATACCGTGAGCGAATGTTGCCTGAATGTCTTGAAAGGCACAATACCTTTATCTAAACACCAGAAAGAATGCTTAGCCAAACATCGACACGTTCTTCGCCAAATGGTCCAAAAGAAAATACCCATTCGTCGTCAAAAGAAAAAGATGTTGGTGTAACCCGGCAGATTTATACCGTGATGGGGTTTCTTACCAATGTAATAGCGAGAGCTATATTGGATATGTTGGGAAAACTTTTACCCGCCATAGCTCCAATGTAAAAGAGTCAAGAAGACAAAAGGGACCCCTGGAGTTAAAAGATCTCAGACGTGATCCTTGAAATCCAATGGAAGGACGAAAACTGGCTTTAGTTCCTTGCAAACGATGGATGGAATACCATCGTTGGCAAGAACAACGCACCCAACATTGACCTCATTTGACCGAGATGTCCCAGTTACAACACGAATTGCAATCATTGATGGATCGCGGCAATTTGTCAGAAACGGAAAAATCGCAACGGTACGGTCAATTGTTGCAACGACTGCAACTCTTTCATCAGAAGGCTTTAGACGAAACAGATGTACCCACTCTGAAAGATTTTAAGACACTGATGAGAAGTTCACCACCACCACTATCCCCAGCGGTCAAGACAGATGCAGCCCCACTGATGTCTAAGGAAGTAGAGGCAAGAGAAGTCTTCAAACACCGTCAGCAGCTCCCATCCCTAGTAAGACTGCAGGTTCTTGTTGACCACTTTCCCTACTCCCCAACGAGAAGAACTTACAGGTTGGGTTAAAAAGATGATGTCCACTCCACCTTCCACAGAAGTCAGAAAGAAAGAAGGTAAACCAAAAGTTACAAAAGAAAGGAAGACTAAAGCCATTCCAGTACCGCCACCACCACCACCATTACCATCAACTTCTACTCCCGTGGAACATCGGACACGTAAAGCCGTTTTTAAACCACACCCTGGTCCCATTCAGAGTACCATCAGCGAAGAGTGGATCACTTATTAAAAAAATGGAGAAAGAGTTAGCCAGCATTTACTACGATCCATCCCATTCTGCAGGTTACGGAGAAGTTCAGAAATTGTATCGTGATGCCAAAACTCGACTGAAAAGTGTCCGTTTACCTCAGGAGCAACGCTGGTTACAAGAACAAGCCACGTACACCTTACACAAACCCATTCGGCGAAAAGTTTCCAGAAGTCGCACCCGAGTGGAGGGTATCGATCATCAATGCAAGCCGATTTAGCCAACGTCTCTCATTTGGCCACCTACAATCGTGACTACAAATATTTGTTTTGTGTCATCGACGTCTTTTCCAAATTGGATTGGATCGTGCCATTGACTTCTAAATCGAGCAGTGAGTTAGTGAGAGCCCTCAAACTGGTGTTGAAACAAAGCGGGTGTCACCCTCTTCGATTGCAAACCGACAATGGCACCGAATTTCTGAACCAAGCTTTCCAGAAAGAATTAAAGAAACGTGACATTCATTTTTTAACCACCGAGAATACTGAAACCAAAGCCAGCATCGTGGATCGTATTCAAAGCACCTTGAAAGAACGCATGTGGAAATATTTTTACGCATCAGCACACTCTCAAGTACATCGACGTCTTGCCACACCTAGTCCAATCGTACAACAAATCTTACCATCGAAGCATCGGACGTGCCCCCCAAGAAGTGACTCCCGACAACGAAGTGATCGTCCTCGAGCGCCTGTTTGGTACGTCCCCGACAGTGACTATCCTAAAGAAAGGTGGAGGGTTGGCAGAAGGAGATTGGGTGCGCATTGGCAAACCAGGCGCACTTTTGAAAAAGGTTACTTACCCAACTGGACCACATAATTGTTTCGTGTCACTAAACGTGTGCGTGGCTGTTGTCCTCTCGTCTAGAGATTGGAAGACATGAACGTGGAAGTGTGAAAAGGAACGTTTTACTTGCCCGAGTTACAAAGTGTGACCCGCCAATAAAGATGAAGTGTACGAGATCGAAAGCATTCTTGATCGATGAACCCGAAAAGTGGGAAAACTACGTGTCAACGAAGTCAAAGTACCTTAAAAAGGATAACCTCCCAGTTTTGACTCTTGGATCGACGCTTCTCAAATCATTGACTATAAAAAGAAGTGACCATTATGCCCTTGAACACAGCCTCAGCTACCGCAGGACCACTCCTTTCCCCAGTTCTTCACTGCAAGATTTACAAAAGCAACCCTTGTGGGTGTGGTGTGGAGAACGTGTGCCTAAAACGCAAATCGTCTTCTTCTCACGAATATTTGTGGTATATTGTGTCGTCGGTGCTGCCATTGCCAATTTGAGTTTGCAACAAGGAGACAAACAATTGTGGACTATTTTACGCAGCAGTTGCATCAGTTACCTTCTTCCCATTCCGTCTCTGAAATATTTCTCTAACGGAAACAACAACAGGAGTCTTGCGTCCAACGTCGGTCCCCCTTCCCTGTTGGAACAACAATCCTTTTTTAGACACTCCTCTGACATCCAGTGACCCCTCGGACACTAGAATTCTGGAATTATGAACAACCAATTTTACTTAACGTTACCCAGTGACAGTTCCATGGAGGTGCTTCCCAATAACACCTTATGTTGTTACACGGCCAAATTACCTGAGGCCATCCAATTGGATCACGAAGCCCATTGTAAAATGGCTTTAGTGGAAATGGTTCACCCTACACAAATGAAAAACATCATCGAAAATCAAAACATTTTTACGCTAGAAGTTCATGACAAGCAGGTGCAACTACACTTGGATGAACGCACCAGTGTAGGTGACTCTATGACAACACAAGATCCCAAAACTAAACGGACCATTTATGGGTTTAAAATTTCCCCAGGCTATTATTTTAGTGGTCAACATTTGGTGAACACCATTGCTGACAGGTTCAATGCGGTGTTTGGCAAAGTCTCGCAGAAAACCAGAAAAGTGTCACAATGGAATACCACAAAATAGCTCGTTGCCTAGTAATCAAATTTTCAGAGGACGAAGTATTGGCCATTACATTTTGTCTTGAATTGTATGACGTTTTGGGTGGAGACCACAAGTTGATCAAGATTAGAAACGAAATTACAGCAGTTACCGGCAATTCGGATTTTGCAAAATATTTTCGATTCCCTGTAGAAATGAACCAAAGACTGAATTTGATCTTTGTGTACTCCGATGTGGTGGAGTACAACGTGGTGGGGCACACTTCTGTACCGTTACTGCGTGTCATTCCTTTCAAAGTGGATTCTGCCACGAACACTGATTAGGAAAGTGGAAACACCTATCACGTATCTCGACACAGTCACCATTACTATAAAAGGAGATCTGGGACAAAATATTTCCTTCACCAAAGGGAAAATCACAGTGAAACTGCATTTTCGGAAACGATTATTCTAACCCCTTGTCAGTCATGTATCCTGTGTACCAAGGATTCGCTCGACAGAGAGGACATGCTAAAATCGGCCTTTCGTTCGGTGGCTCCCGTTCTGAATCCAATGGTGACTCGGGGATTGCACGCCAAGAAAGATGCCGCTATGAAGCAAGGTAAAGAATTTCTCGAAAATGTCATCATTGACAAACAAAATCATACAGAAGCTTTCTTGAGAGCAGGCAAAAAGGTCTTGCTTCAAACGTTAAAAGACATTTTAGGACGACGAGAAACTCCTATAAATGCCCTTGGCGCTGCCGAGTCAGGCATTCATGCTCCCTGACACCACAGCAAGGACAAGGCAGAAAAAAGATGACGAAAACACCCGTTCAAAGGACTTCACACCGCCAGAGCTAGAAAGACTAATAAAAGAAAAACCGTCCGAGAGTTAGACTTTTTTGATTATTAAAAGATCAAAGAGAGAAAGAAAGAAAATGATGCACCAAGAGTCTTGCGCCTGTTCCAAGTCGGAATTGGATCTGTTTGCCATGCCACCCACCGTGATGACGATGCAAGAATCCCAATGGGGCGAATTTCTTCCCGTCTCCTCTTTCACGGATTCAGGTCCCATCGAGTTTGAAATCAAAGAACAGCCCGAAGATTACATCGATCTGAATAGCCGTTACTTTATCTGAAACTCAAAGTGATCAAAACGGACAACACCATTCCGGAAGCCGACACTCGAGTAGCTCCCGTCAACAATTTCATGCATTCCTTGTTCAGATTTGTACTTGAATAACAAACAGTCAGCAGTAGCATGGATACTTACCATTACCAAGCGTACCTGGAAAATCTCTTGACGTACGGAAAAGAGGCCAAGAACACTCATCTGGATGCTTGTGTGGTATGGAAACCTGACACCCAGGTGAGGACACATTTAACGACACAGCCTTGACAGCAGATGACAATCCTCACAACTTGGGCTTTCACTACCGTCAAAAGAAAATCCTGCAAGGCCGTAGTTTAGAACTGATGGATCGTTTGCATTTGGACATGTGGTTGCAAGATAAGAATTTGCTCAACGGAGTGGATATTCGCCTGAGACTAAATCGCAGCAGTGTCGCTTTCCATTTGATGGCTCAGGCCAACGAGTACAAAACCATCGTACAAGAAGGCAGACTGCGCCGCGTAGAAGTGTTACCTAAAGCGGGAAACGGCATCAGTGACACATTGAGCAGAACGACCGCCAAGTAACCGATACGACGCGTATAAGTAAAAACGTTCACCATTGCTGCTGGACTCCGATCCAAGATCGAAGATCATCTGTTCCAAGGACAGTTACCCAAACGTTCAATCGTTGGCATCGTCAGTAATGCAGCCCTCCACGGGGCCCACGATCAAAATCCTTTCCAGCTTAAGCACTACAGAGTGTCCAAGATCGAAGTCAGTCCCGATGGCAAGACCTTGTGTACCAGACACTTCGAACCTAACTTTGCCCAGAAGAATTGCTTGAGATCGTACTTGTCCCTATCGAAGCTACCGGGCAATTAGGAATCAACACCAGTCACGGCATTTCGTACGAAGATGATGTAGGAGGTTACACTTTGTGGGACTTTGATTTCACTCCAGACCAAGGCAGCGACGAGGGACATTTCCACCCTATAAAATGCGGTCAACTGCGTGTGGACGTTCATTTTTCAGAAGCTCTCGCCGAGCTGGTGAACGTCATCCTCTATGCCGAATTCGATAATACCACAGAAATCAACAGTTTGAGAGAAGTCATTCTAGACTATTAGAAACTATGGAAGATCCTTATCCCTCTTTGAACGGTGGAGAATCTTTGGAAATGGAATGGGAGGATACCGTGAAAGCAGAACCCCAAGACAAAGACGAAGAGGACATAATGGTCATGTCCAGATGGCCAGAACAAGAACAACATTTAGTGTCCTGTTTAGCCAAACACCTGTCGGATAAAATTACGGAATTGACCAAGAAAGATTGCTATGGATGTCAAAACGATTATCCCAGTCAAATTCACCACGATAAATGTCTGACGATGAGCGAAGAAGAAAAATTGGACGAGTGACTGGACGATGCTTGGAGTCTCTTCTCGGAAGAACCAGTGTTGCATGAGTGGTATAAAGGCTTGCGTGGTCATTCCTGCCCTCCATTGACTACTCTGGAGATCTATCGCATCAACGCTCTCTTAGCCCAAAAGTACGGAGACGAAGGAAAGAAAGGGTCACTTGACAGATATTTTCAAACAAAAAGTCAGAATTGAATTGATGACTTATCATTACTAGTGAACAAAACAACAAAACAAAAAATGAATACCTGAGAACTGTATTACCTTTTGAACAACAGTTCGTACACTGCTTATTGGAATCCTGTCGTGTGCGATAAATATGAACTACCTCATCGCAAACCTCAAGACCATCAAGTTTATGTCATCAACTCGGACGACAGTCATCTCCCAGGAACCCACTGGGACACCGTGTATTTCCCTAAAGTGGATTGTGTGGAGTATTTTGATTCGTATGGATTACCCCCTTTGGAAGACGACAGCATCTACTTTATGAGAAGAAATGCCCAGACGACACGATACAATGATGTGAAATTACAAGGCACAGATTCCATGGTGTGTGGACAATATCGTGTGTATTTTCTTCATCAACGTAGTCTTCGATATCCTTTAGAACTTTTAGTGACTTATTTTGATAGTAACTCATCTAGAAACGATGAGGAAGTAGATCAATGGTTTTGTGACCAGTATGGCTATCTTTTGTCTTTAGCTAGGAAACGTAGTGTACATCATTTGCCTCATGACTTCCATCAGTGCAAATCTCACATCATTTCACAACGTTGTCAACTTTGTCATAAAAGTTTGTATGATGTTATTGTTTATTGTTAGTGGTTAATTGTTTGTTGAATAAAAAAGTTGTGTTTTGAAAAAATGTGTCTGTCGTTTGTTTTCAAAAAAGGACTGTGAATATATGCTCTTTGACTTCTCTCTATCCCTCACCATGACCTTAGCTGTCATATCGTTTCGATTCAACAAAAACCCTAGTAGGGATGTTTTCTATCTCGTCCTGCTTTGAACCATATAAAACGGGTCGGTCTCCAGTCTGGCCATCCTTGGTTCACTCGTCAGCCTATTAACATGCCTTCCAGACAACCCAATCTGAACGAAGCTTAAGTGAATTTACATCGTGTCAGGCTAAACCTGATACCAAAGCCTGAAGAGACAGAGAATATTCGGATGTTAACAATAGCCCAAGACCTGGTAGAAGAGGTCTTCAGAGAAGAAATCAAGAAAGAACAAGTAGAATGAACAGAGAAGTACAGACTTCAGAGATAACAGCAACAGCAGCAGCAACAACACCAGCAGGAACCAGACAGAGGTTTTATTGACTGCCTTGTGGACACCAAGGAGTTCTTCTTCTCTTTCCGAAGAAGCAGACCGTATCGTGTAGAAAATCCTGCTGTCAGACGGGGAAGCAATCTTAGACAGTAAAAAGATTGCCGTCACTCCCCGTCAACTCCCCGTCAACAAAAACAGCCCTTTCCAGGTCTATCACCAATAATCTCGAAAATACATACTAATTCTATTGCCAAAACAAATTTTTCTGTTTATGTTTTAAAAACTAGAAGTGTGTCTATAAGTACTTCGTTTATTTTGTCAGTAAAAATCCATACATCGTTTCTCTGTCTTGTCAGATAGTGCATGTCTGTGTTTGTAAGTAAGAAAAGTCAACGTGATTGTTTCTTTTAGGTCCACGCGCTTGATGTGATGGTACGTTTTGGTGCCAGGGGATGTTTACCTTCACGTCCGTGCTCCACGGATATAAAGAGAAACGCTCGTCAGTCTGGCTATCCACGTTGACTCGTCGACATTGAACATGAGTAAGAGAATCACAAAACTTTTAGAACTTCAAATGCACCTGGACTATGCCAGGCGCCTCCCGGACGAGTTGGATATGGAGTCTTTTGCAGAAGAAGCCAGGATAGACGAGGAGAAAGAGAAGAAAAAGAAAGACGAGGAGAAGAAAAAGAAGCGAGGGAACCTGCCTCACCTCATACTAAGACCTGTGTGCGAGGTCAAACCTGAGGTGAGGACGCCTCCACAGCCAGTACGAGTTCAACTACAGCATCAAGCAGCACCGCCACCTCAACCACAGCCACAGTCACAACAACAAGTCAGCCACAACCTCTGCCACCAGTACCAAGAGCCGCTGTCCTGCAGACAGAAAACTGGGAGGAGGAGTCAATGGTGGAATTGGAGAGACAACTTTAGAGTGGGAGGCACTTCTGTGGCGTAGTAGACAGAGGGAACAAGTCTTCACTATCCCTCAAAGTGAAGATTGGGAGAATGAAGCCAGCCAACCACCTTCTGCTTTACCAACAACTATTGTGAACTGGGTCAATGATTGGAGCAGGAGATGTGTCTGTGGTGCCAAGCCTGGAAGGTGCCAGCATTAACCAGGTGCATCTGAAGTTCGAAAAACAGCCCTTCTCAGGCCAAACCAGATCTCTAGAAAAGAGAGATTATTCAGGTTGCCAATTTGAGTGAATGTAGAGTAGTGTGACTACAAACACTTACCCCTTTACTGGTGTGTGTGTGTGTGTGTGTGTGTGTGTGTCTTTTGCGTTCGCGTACGTTTGTGTGGTTAATAGATATGGTATGTTTTCTTATCTTCCCATTTGTGTGGATATAAAAGTGTGTGTGTGTGTTTTATGCGTTCTCGTTCGTTTGTGTGGATAGTAAATCTGGTGTGTTTTATGCGTTTTCGAACGTTTGTGTGGATAATATAGTGTGTGCTTTTTATGCGTTCTCGTACGTTTGTGTGGATATTAGATTTGGTGTGTTTTATGAGTTCTCGTACGTTTGTGTGGATAGTAGATATGGTGTATTTTATGCGTTCCCGTCCGTTTGTGTGGATAGTAAATATGGTGTGTTTTATGCATTCTTGCCCGTTTGTGTGGATAGTAGATATGGTGTTTTTTATGCGTTCCCGTCTGTTTGTGTGGATAGTAAATATGGTGTGTTTTATGCATTTTTGTTCGTTTGTATGGATAGTATATAATATGTGAAGTCAGTGCAAAGAATGTCTTCCTTCTCGTCCGTGCTTCACGTTTATAACGCGGAGCGGTCGTCAGTCTACAAACATTCATTCCATTCATCAGTCAGGCAGAGGACACCGACCAGGCAACATCGGCATATCGGGGCGCAGTGAGGGGTAGTAGGCCGGAAAAGGCGGGAAACTGCACAACAGGACCACTGAACAAAGAAGTAAACAACGTGGTCATTAAGCGGTGGAAGACCTCTGGAATCAAACGACCCTACACTAAGCAAGCGCTGCAGATATGAAGATTTCACAAAACAGCCCCAAACAAGGAAAAAAAGAAGGTAGCACGACTAGGCGGCCACTTGAATAAAGGAGGTAGCCAGTATGGGCGAATACTTCTGGACTCCGTGGGGCATTTACATTGTGGAAATGAAATCCATGGATGTCTTGAAGAATGATGCTGCAGACGTAGGAAGTTTTTCTGGACAGAGTGTCAGCCACTAGGCGGTCTCTTCAAACAAGGGAGGCAGAGGACCGGTGCAGCCACTAGGAAAACAGATACAACGCCGTCATATACCATAACATCCACAAACCGAATGCAGCCTGTACTCCAACAAGCAATCGAAGATAAGAAGACAGAGTAGAACGATTGCCAAATTTGCCTGACTAAATAGGTTTTCAATTTGGCTTGAAAACCTTTTTGATAATGTCCCTATTTGAAATACCGAATTTGACCCTTTTGGTTTACCGCCAAAAAAATTTTTTATTTACATTTACTAAGCGTGATACAAAACATGTATAAGTCATTTTTTCTTAACTGATTGGTATAATTTTGAAAATGTTATGTACATTTTGTACACAAATTTCCAATCTCAATGAAATTAACAACGAAATTTACAGACTTATTTTATTAGGTTAATTACACAGGTGGCTTACACACTATTAGATTCTTTTTATTGTCCACTAGTACAACTGGACTGAATTTGATATATTGACAGTTCGGACTGGCGTTTCGGGGCGTGTACAGCATCCATAGCGGTGGCGTTGGCGCCCTACCGGGACCTTTTCCTCTTTTCCTCAACCAGACATAGCTGACAAGTACGACCATCGTACATAAACGCTGGATTGTAGAGGGGCTCCATCATTTCACAATCCAGAACTATTTAAAAGCTCACGATCGAGCATTAACAAGTTGCGCAAGCACAGAGGTGCATATGCGACTATAATCCGTTTAGTCAGTCAGTCTGGCTATCCAACGTTGACTAGTCAACACCTTCAAAAAATGAATTTGTTTATCGAATTGAAAGACAGTTGGTACTGGATGGTTGATGCAGCCTACGTGGTGGAAAACGTGACAAAGAATGGAAATATTCAGTTACGAAAGACTTTGTGGCCAGTCAAGACACCAGCCTGAAAGTAGCCAGGGATCTGGTGCAAGGTATGATAGAGGAGGAAGTAGAGAAATTAAGAGGCTTCATACATCCTAAATATGTACGAGAGGGGACATTGAAGGAGGCCCTTGATAATGCCATCCAGGTGAGGAGCATTTTGAAAGATACAGACATTTTAACCGAGTGGTCTTTTGTCCAGTGGGGATTAGAGAAATTAAGGAAATCTGAAGACATGATGAGAAAAGTGATGAAAGAAGAAGAAAAGAAAATCAAAGACACACGAACAAAAGAGAGAAAGGAGAAGGAAAACAGAAAGAGAAAAGAAGGGTTTGACAGACTGAACAACAACTGGATCAAGGTACAGGACAAATTCAGAGCAATGGGACATCCTGACTGGATGCCAGAGAAGGAAAAGAAGAAGAAGAAAGGAATTATTGGAAAAGTGAAGAACTGGTGGACGAAGTGGAGTCAATAGCAGAAGAACCCAAAGGCCCTTTTCAGGGCCACTTTCATATCCCTCGAAAAGATATTTATTCTTTCTTGCCTATTTGTGGTATTTATGTCTTTATATATGTATATGTCTCTCTTGTATTTCTCCCTACCTAGAATGGTAGCCGCGCGTATTCAGGTTAGTTGTTGTTGTTGTTGTTGTTGTTGTTGTTATAGGGTTTAACGCCATTTTTCAGCACAAGATAGGCTATACATGGCGGCCAGTATTAATGGTGGAGAAAGAACCCTGGAAAATCCCGGGAAGAACCACCGACCCACGAGAAGCTACTGGCGGGCTTTCTCACGTACCACGTTAGCCGAGCCTGGACTCGAACTCACGCAGACAGAGGTGAGATGGCAGTGATCCGTAACGGTCAGCGCTTTAGACCACTCGGCCACTCGGGGCCCCCGTATTCAGGTCAGCCACTTGCCACATTGTTGCAAGTGTCCAGTAGCATGACGTCATCCCACCTGTTCCATTCCTAGTATCCCTATACAAAATTCCCATGTCCGTAAACGTGCCTAGGGTTTTCATTTTGTCCGTATAAATTTTGTCCGTAAACGTGCCCAGGGGTGTCTGTAATGTATTTTCACATTGTGCGTAAAGTGCCCCCATATACTACTTGCCTAGAATCTACAAGATACCCTTGTGCTGCGCAGATGTCAGTTTTCTGTGATAAAGGGAAATCTGATCCAATATCAAATAAGTCTTTAGTTTTTTATGTTGTCATCAAAACTTTTAATTGCAGAAAAAGTCTTAGATAAATTATTTTAAGAAAAGTTAGGATTGGTAGATAGTCTCCTATTAATTTGCAAACTTGCTGGTGTGTAAACAGATTGACATAGCAAGGATTATGACATTTATAGCAATACATTTACATTGTATTAATTAAATGCAAGGCAACTGTACTTTGCAGTTATAAACCGTCACAACAAAACTTGTCATTCAGCAATGTAAAACCGGGCTGATGTGTGACTCGTAGTTACTAGCCTTGTGTCCATTACACACCAATCTCAACTGTTCACACGAAATTGACAAAATGTGTGGAATATTGCCACTTGTTGTCAAATGCTATCATGTATTGAATCATAATGTAATTTACTTCGTTTCATAAATATTGTAAAACAACATTTTACTTGTGTGTGTGTGTGTGTGTGTGTGTGTGTGTGTGTGTGTGTGTGTGTGTTACATTTATCTTAATGGTCGGAAGCATCAACACCGGCAATATTATCATTATGACAGTAATTATACATAATAAACCATTCTACTATTGGAGTTGTTCAAAACAGTTGTAGATCACCCATCTCGCTAACTTCACACTGAGCGATATGAATCAATCCGTCTTACTATCTTGCATTGTGAATAATCAAGTCCTGAATAACAGAACTTGAACCTAGGGACATCTAATACTTTAGTTGAGGGGGAAAGTAATTCTTAACCCTTAACAGCCCTGATGAAAGCAGGACAAATAGGTTGATTTAGACAGGAAAGGAACTCTTCGGTTGCCGAGACACTCCATAAGCTGCTTTCACACCGCAAAAGTGATGGATCAAGGTAATTAAAAGTGTTTCAAGACAGAACGCGATATATTTGCCATGCCGCCGAAGATGATGACTATGCAATAATTGTATACAATTCGATTCAAATTTTGGCATCTATGTTTATCTATATTTTCCTGAATTATATAAACTAATTAATGGTTTGGCAATATCAAAATGTATTTAACTTTTCTGTTCTCCTCAAATCTATCTTGGGCCCCGAAGAAAGACTCTTTTATAAACTATAATATGTTACACATTTGGTATATAGTTTACAATGATACAATACAAATTAACAGTGAGAGGTAAGGAGATATCGCCACGATGTAGCGATTAAAGGGGTCTCGCTACTGTGGTCATATCTAGAACTACTTTCTTTTCCCATTAGGAAATTATACCTGCCCTATTGTATGCTATATTTCCGTATTTAGACTAATTATCATTTTTCACTCTCTCCCTCTCTTTGTATGTCTCTCCATCAGAATGAACAGGTCTAAGAACTTTACATTTTTGGAAGTAATGAGGACGCGGTTCATAAATGATTAGTAAACAATTCCATCCCAACCCGCAACAAGCAGATATTAAGAAAGAGGTTAATTCAGATACATTTATTTATGAATTATACAAATTATCATCGACGGCACTTAACGTTACTTTATCGATCCGATATCAAGTGTCACCGATATCGGTACTTGATACACTCTTCAACAAACTGCAAGATTGTGAAGGGCAAAACCCTGGATAAAATATAGATCGAACCGTTGTTTAATTAGCTTTTATCTCACTCGTTGTTTTTGTTGTTGTAGCGTTTAACGTCATTTTCAGCAAAGGATACGCTATACATGCCGATCAGGATAAATGGCGGAGGAAGAACCCTGTAAAACCCCGGAAATAACCACCGCCCCACGAGATATCACTCTAGTACGTATGTGTAAAACGATTGATCAAATTGGGGATGGTTGAATATAGATTGCAAATCGAAATTAAATGACTGAGAAAAAATTTAGGTGAAGAGTCTGTAATTGAACATACTGCGATGTTTCCTCGAAATGCACTCTTGAATGCAGTAGTACACAAAGTAAATAGGGTAAATCCAAATTGGTAAACGCGCTGACATTAATATCGTAAGTTTAAAAGTGTTACGCTAAAACGTTTGTCCATCTAGCCCATATTCGATGATTCCATTCCCACCTCAACAATGCTAACTGTATTAATTTGTTTAAAAGAATCCAAATTTCATTCTGTGTCTTTAAAAGCGCATTCTCTTTGATGGAACATTATTAAATTTAAGGATTTTACTTCTAAGGAACCTTCTTTAATCTTCCACTTATAGTTTCCAACATTTTGCCTATCTCTCGTATTAGTGTGTGCCTCCAAATCGCAAGATATACAAAACTACATAATTGTAGCTGCTAATTGGAATAAATTGTTCGTAACCGTAAGTCAATATGAGGGTCATTGGTTTTCGTGAGCGTCATTTCCGGTAAAACACGTGCCAGATGATTAGTATTTGTTTGGTATAAAATGTAAATTTCTTTATTTTGAACTCACAGTTTATTAGCGTCATTACTGTACTTGTAAACGTGATTACTGTAGTTGTAAATGTGATTTCTGTGCCTGTAAACGGTATAATGAACATAAAGTTAATAGGTACTGTTGACAAAGATGTGTGTGCTTAGGTTATTCTACCCGGGCCATTATTGTTCAGTTCTCAGAATTATAGACCCGCTGTCTTCTATCAACTTGATAATGAAAGTAGTGTTCGAAATACATTTTCTTATGTTTTTTAACGGTCCTTTAGATAGGCTTGGAAATCATGTTGTTATATTACCATATATATTTATCTCTTGTAGAGTGTTTATTCCAATTACATAATAGAAAATAACGAAAAGTCATTTAATATGTTAGAACCTGGTGACCTCTGTAGACGATAGTGTGGCACGTTTAATATTGCAAACGTTTTAGAGGAAATCGAGATATATGCGTTTGCGTAAATAGAATAAAGAATCGTTGCAGGTAATTTAAATTCGAACAGAATAAACTGTTTCCTTACCTAGGATGAACACATATTAAGGCGCAGAATCAAGTAATGGTCTCAGTGCCACAAGTTATGTATCAGATATATGGAATAGATTCAACATTTGAACCATGTACTTAGTTTCCTTCTCTTAGCATTACAAACTGCAAGGTCTGCCCTCCTCCATGTAGATCATCAGGGATATATGAACTTTAATAAACATGCAATCATGCGACTATAACATTTCAGTCAATGCTTCTTGTATAATCCACACTCGCATTGAAGACCAGCAGGGTTGTACAAAGTAAACGTCAAGGATATAAAATAAATAGGATATAAAATAATGCTTTTATACTCAAATAAGAATTGAAGTCAGAATGGCGATTGCTCTCTCTTTCATGCATGCCAGTATTGCTGAGAGTTATTAATACTCTTGCACGCAGCAGTATTTACTCGGTTTATTGACTTTGTGTAGTTTATACCCAGTGACAAGATATTTTTAAAATGGTTTGTCCGTTGTTCCAAAGATAGTTGCCAAGGAGTGTATTATCACAGTCGATTTTATTAGCGACAGCTATAATTTTACACAACTGTTCGCTTCAACAATTGCCATGGTGCTCAAACCTATTCGTCTTGGTTGGTTTATTTCTTTACATGGACATGTTCAAACATTGATGTCATTAAGATTGTCACAAAACAGTAAGCGATGAACGCTTAAAATGAAACTATGCTTAGTTCCTTTTCTTTCCATTCTATGTGTGTGTGTATGTATATATATATATATATATATATATATATATATATATATATGTGTGTGTGTGTGTGTGTGTGTGTGTGTGTGTGTGTGTGTTTTAAATTTATAACATAGCTTTAGCAATGTTTCATTCATATCACTACGATGTATGCATTGTGACAGTGTATAGTGATGTCTAGAAATGAGGCATCATGCCGCAGACATGTTGCATCATGTTCTACCCAGTCATATCATCTTGACACCAGGCCGACCAGTCCAAACACTAACCTCTTAATGCTGATCCCCAAGCGAGGCAGCTGCTAGTACCGTTTTCTACCAATCTGAGGAATGACTCGGCCAGGGTTCGAGCCCACGGCCTACCGCATCCGAGGCGGACGCTCTTACCTCTAGGTCGCCGGAGAGGTCTCCATTGTATGTAAATATTATCTTATGACCATACCAGGAAAGGACAATACATGATCAATTTCCATACACGAATGCCGTTGACCAGTGCAATTACATTATCGTTTACGGCTTAAAATAAAAAAAAAAAAATGAATTTACCACTGTTTCCAATTATTGGAAGAAGCAAAACGTCGTGGAGACACATGAGCAATTGCACAGGCAAAACCACGGGTACTTCAATGCCGCAATGCCGTCGTTTATCATAAATTTCACCATTCTTCCACTATAACTAAAGTGTAAAATTAGGGGCAATGATTTAAGAAAGCTATATGATATAAATCGTTATTTGGAATAATCAAGATATTAGGTTTAACCGACGTTCAGATATTCAGTTTAGAATTAGGAGGTGCCACGCCTTATTTCAGGCTTTGAAGTCGCTCGTAATTCCTATCTTTTTCCGGAGTGCTATAAAAATTGGTGATGTGATAAACTGGACAAATTCCGTTAATGACTAAACTCGTAACAACTGCATTCGCACGTGGCGCACACATTTAGTCGAGAGCAAATACAGAGAGCCATGCCCGCTGTTTTTAATCGGATCTGAGAAGAAAAAGCTTACATTAGTAGTATACATAGATGAGATTCCTTATCCCAGAGACCCCCTACCCCCAAAAAACTTTATACGTTAAAATTTTTGTCAGCGTCTTTTTATAGCTTAAAATGATGACTTTCATATTTCTGACAAAATATGTTCTGTCCAGGGTAGGGAGTCTCTGGGATTAGGAACAATTCATCTATGTATACTACTATTACAGCCCCTATACTTATTAGCTAAAAAAAGTAATGTTATTATTTTTATACTTTAGACAAAATTTCATAATAAACAATAAAATATTATATATAATGTATCACTATAATCCAATCCGACATGTTGGATTTGATCTAACAAACACATTTTGTAAGAGATTTAATTCGATTAGGGCAGCCTCAAGCTATACTGGTATAAAACCTAAAATAATAAGCGATTGTATTAAAAAAGTTGGTTACCATATATCACCAAAATATGGGTCAATATGGTTATTCGCGACTGAAAATGACGAACGAATAAGAGGTTGGGCAGATGATGTGATGACATTTATTGACAATATCGTTGATATTTTATTTGATAATGATATTTCTAAACTAAAAGATAAAAAATAAACAGCAGGATGACGTTCGGTCTACCATTCCACAAGGTCTGTCAGATAAGCCTAATGAGGTTCTAAGAGTCTCTTTCAGACATACCCCCCGGCGAATTTCTAAATATATGAGACGAAACTTTAGAAACTCAGAGGGCAGTCTATTTTATGTAGGCCTTTTTTGTGGCCAACGGGACTCTTCATTTTTGTTAAGACATTACCCACAGCGAATTCCTAAATATCCGAAACGAAACTTTAGGAACTCAGACGGCTGTCTATTCCAAGGCCTTTATTGTGACCAGGCACCTAATGAGGTTTATTTTAGTCTAGCGATGTTTTTTTTTTTTTTTTCAGAATGGCCCTTGTGTGGGGTACCCCTTTAGTGAGGTCACAAGGTCACGAGCTCACGTCATCCTGCTGTTTATTTTTTGGACGGCACAGACGACACAAACACACAACATAAACTTATCCTAGCTGGGGAGCCTTATCTACGTCCAACAAATTTCGTACACTTTCCCACTATGGCAACACCCGGGAGTGCAAAAGTGAACCCACCACGTGTTTACATGGTGGGAGAGTGTATTTCGTTTGTTGGATTTCGAGGAAATTCTCCGACCCCCCCCCCATTTTTAAAAAATGGTGAGGGGTAGTCCAGAACCCTACCCGACGATTTCGTCCGTGACGGGAACTGAACTCAGGGCGTCGGTATAAGAATCCAACATTCTTAACACTGAGCTATGAAATTCAGTTATAAGTACATGTCTAAAAAATTATTATATACTTACCGAACAGCATTACATTTTTTTATTTATTTTGAAAACACGAAATTTTTGTATTATATTTTTTGATTCTGAAAACATTATTATAAATAAAACGAAAAATACACGATTTTTGATTTTATATTGTACAGAAAAACTAAATCCTAATGTTGGCTAAACATAGTCTGTATAAGATCGACCGTTTCCAAGGATTACTAACGAGTGGACTGAATGAAATACACAGACGTTATATATACATTACTTAAATGACACTCGCTTACAAGTCGAGGCTAAACTGCAGACAAAAAGATAAAGATCTGATTCTGAAAACATTATTATAAATAAATCGAGAAAAAACATGATTTTTGATTTTATATTGTACAGAAAAAAGAAATCCTAATGTTGCCTGAATTGCGACCACACATTTATCTTTGACAGCTCACTGTATGAAGATCGACCGTTGCCAAGGATACTAATCAGTAAATTGGCTGAATAACTACATATATATATATATATATATATATATATATATATATATATATATATATATATATATATATATATATATATATATATATGTGTGTGTGTGTGTGTGTATATTACTGCAGAGAAATAATCAATAATGGGTTTTTAGGTAAATGACATAGCATATATACTCGCTTACAAGTCAAGGTTAAACTGCAAACAAAAAGATAAAGATCTGCCATAGCATTATGCGCCTGCAGATCAGAGTTTATCTTGTTTGCTTTATTGATTACTTTTAGCAAAACTGCGCAGACCAAAATCTTCTGGTGCATTATACGACAACATATTTGAGTCTGTGCAGTTGGACTTAACTTATAAGCGAGAATCTACAATTACTATGTTATCTATGCAAGAGGAATTGCTATATCATTTCGGTAAATACAGAACTGCTACCAGGATTTGTAGGTCTTAAAATTACCATCAGATTTTAGATACATTTCATTAGCCAAAAAGATACGAAACAGTATATGCTATATTCGATAACTGCAAAAGATTTTAAACTTAGCTGGAACAGTATTATCTCCTTTTAAAAACAGATATGGTATACAGAGTTATATTTCTTGACCAACACACGATATTTCATCGTTTGCTATCAAGTAAAATGTGCTGTCATGATTATATAAATAAAACTTAATTCTACCGGTTACCTTATGACGACATTCAAATACTTCTTTCATTGCTATCTTACTGAGAAGATACTTACTACCTTTTGCTAAAAGCTTCGACCTATCTAGGTCTATGTTGATTTTAGTATATTGATCCTGGCTTATCGGATTATGAAAATTGTCATATTTTAGTGCAAGTTCGTCTCGCAAATTTTCGAGATAATTAAAATATTTGCTATCGTCTGATCTGATAAGGGAGAGTTTGATTCTATCAAATTTACTAAAACAAATGCCTGAAATTTCATCGTTAAATTCAAATGATAATTGCTGGTTATTAGCCATTATTTTTTTTTATTTTGCTATTAACTCCATCGACTAATGTTAAATTTTCGAACATTATTTCTGATGTTTAGACAAAATTACTTGCATAAAGTCAAAGCGCTAGTGTATTAATTCCGTCACTGCAATATCTTTTAGCATTAAAATTACTTAGTCCCCTTTTTAAGATCGTATCAGTTTCAAGTTTATGATGATTTGTTCTTGATAACATTTGTTTTGATAAAACTGACACTATTGTTTAGCTCTGCTTTAAAATCGTCAACATTCATCATCTTTTTCACATATCCTCGAGGAATACCTTTTGATTTTTTTGTAAGTTTATTGTCATCTAATATGACAGCATACATTTTGCTCTTTAGTCCGACAAATTCTTTCACCGGCACAAACATAAACTCATCTTTCAATTTTCCAATAACTTTTCATTCGAATTATCTTGAAACCCACTACATGCTGGATAATCTGATAAATCGAACAGATTTTTATTATTGTAAATATCCTGATGGACATCTTCACATTTTATATTATAAACTAGCGAATCTGTATCAGTAAATAGCAACTCCGAATCTGGCCACTGCTTTTTTAGCAAAATTATAGTGAAAATCGTACATCAGCCACTTTGATATATCAAGTACAGCTGCACCAACATAAATCGGTTTATTTAACTTTAAATTTGTCTTTCGTCGTTGTATTGCAACAAGATTTTCATTAAATATTTTCATACTAACAAAACCGTCATCGTTAACTAATTTATTTCTGCGACTTATATCATTAACAATTTCGATAGAAACTAGCTTTCGAATATTTTCCATCGTCTTTCCAAACACCAAGTTGTTCATTAACTTGAAAAAGTTTTTCTCAAATTCGGTTTTAGCCACAGCACGACGTTTGGTATTTAGATCAATGTAATTTGCCATCCACCTCGACTGATTAAACTTTAGCACGCGATGGACTTTTCTCAGAATTAGTCCAGCATCTACTGCTTGTTTTAAATTTTTGTAATGCATAACGTAATTTCTTTTATTTAACAAATTTGGAACTAACTTATTAACAATCGAATTTTTTGCTGTTGTCGTTGCTCGTTGTTCAGGCGATAATAAACTATAATTAATCATCATTGACACTGCACAAAACGGGTAGTCGTTATGTAGATCACGTAACGAACTAGGATAATCTAGATCAACTTCAACAAAATATGAAATATCGGAAAAATCTATGTTAATTTTTCTAGGCAAATCTTTTTCAGTTTCTTTAAGAAATTGATTTGGAGTTATCCAATGAAATCCACCATGCAGCATGGCTCTGACATCGCATAACCATACAAATTATTAGCGCCCAGATAAATAATATGATTGGATGGGAGATTTTTATCATAATTTTTCAGATATTTGTTATTAGCTACTGCATATTTCTTTGTTATAACGCTAATTCCGCCTCTGATACCTTTTTCAATAAAGTTAAACATATTGACATCTGTCAAGAGATCTAATTCTATTTTGGTTGTTTTTAGTAGAGCATCCCAAGATAATCCTGGTGAGGAATAATACCAACAGGGGTCTAGTCCATAACTGCTGTAGCTTACTTGACGAAAACTTTCAAAAACATCTGCTAGCAATAAAACATCTGTTTTCAAATATAAATCGTGATAATCACCAAATGTTTTGCAACTAAATTTATTCCAAATATCTTGTGCATATTTGTATTCGTCATCTGCTATATTTTCGTTTTTGAGTTGCGAGTAAAATTCATCTTTATCGGGAAGAGAAGGTTCATTAAATCTGCTCCAATCGTCGAGATACTCATACGGAAAGATACCTTTTTTTGTCAGATCGATATAGTTTTCACCGAAGCAACTTCGCAGATTAGCGACACTACTGCAACCTTTTACAAGCTCATCTAATGAAGCTGCCATAAATTGCAGACTGTCAATAAAACGTAATTTACCGAGCGTTACCGACATATACTTTTCAAAATTATTTGGAATACATTTTATTACGTCATTTAATTTTAGTTTAGCTTTAATATTTTCATCACCAAAAGCTTCTACAATGATATGACTGTCATAGCCACGAAAGTTATGTAAAACTACAGGAATACAATCTGGAGCATGAAATTTTAAATTACAGCTGTTATGAGCTGCTCCACGATATTGGCCGGTCAGATGACAATGATCTCGCACCTTATCACGGACTCTGTTGGAGTCTACCAGCAACTTTTCACAAATATGACAATTAACTGCCTCATCAAAATCGAGTTGTTGTTTAGACGTTATTTTCATCGGAGCTGTTTTAAATAATCTGTTAGAAATTTTAGTAACTTCATCTATTAAATTTTTTAATAGCCATACGGCAGGATTTTCACCTCTATATAACGTTATTGGAGTTGAAAATTTATCGTTAGCGCAACAAACTACTTTATAAACTACTCCGCAAGGAATATGCTGTTGTATTTTTCTAGTACTGGATTTATTCGTATTATTTTCTGCTCCAACCACAGGAACGAGTAGATACTCGATATCAGCGTAAATAACAAAAGGAATATTTAGTTTATGATCATAATTTTTAAATTTTAATATTTTTTCTTTTTCGCTAGGCATACTTATTCTTTGAACTTTGACACAGTATTTGAGATGCTCCTGCAGTCTTTCATCGCTAGAAAAACCTTGTAAACAACGGTAGCAGGAATATTTTTTATTTTTATTTTTACTGTACTGTCTGCCAACTAGGCCGTTAAAGTTTTTTATCCAACAATAATGTCCCTGATAAAATAATAAATTTATTGTATCTTGTGTAGCATTTTCTGAGATATATCTCGGGTAAACGTTTTCTCGCTCATCTAACCCGAAAACATTTACTGAGATACTGTTTTGTTTTTCAAACTTTGGTATATGATTTTCTGCTACTGGAAAAGTTATTCCTAAAAAAGTTAGTTCGTCTTTGTATGGCAAATACTTTTCAATTCTGCCGGGGTGATCACACTGAGGATGTTTTGCAAAAGAATAGACCATTGAAAACATTTGTCATCGTTGTTTTTGACATTTATACAGCATTTTTTGTTTTTAATTGTTTGAGGGAGATCGACGTACAAACTACCGCGAAGTATGTTATATTTTGCTGAATGCAATAAAAATTCTTTTATCATTTCAAATTTCCAACCTGATCCTGATGAAGTAAATTCTTCTAATTGTTTGTTTATTTCTTGATGTATTTCATCGGCGACCATGGCAATGTTTGTTCCAGTTAATATTTTTTTCGATTTTGCTCTTAAATATGCTTCCAAAATTTCGCTGTCAAAACTTTTTGTTTCAAAAATTACATCAAGTATATCATCAACTGCGTGTAACTTTGATAAAATCGTATGATTTTGGACTATAAGTTTGATACTTTTATGAGCCGCAAGCTCTTTTGATATAACTGGTTGCAAAAGATGAAATAAATTTGTGGAGCTAAAATTTTCTAAAATTTTTGATCATCAAGTTTGTAACTGTTATCGTAACCAGAAAATGCTGAAGCAATTTTTTTCTGATTTGATAATGCTCTTTTTAGCAATATCTCGTAATTTTAACATTATATATATAGTAATATTTTATATTTAATTGATTTTTTTAAGATTCCTAATTAGAGATATGAAAAACCTTATAGTATAATGACAGAAATTTTGAGATATATCGATATGACAGAGGAAGAGCAAGAATTTTATCATGTACACCCAATGTACAACTTATATGCTGCAAATGCATTAGGTTCTGTTATCAATATAGAATCTAGAAAATCTGTTGGCATATCAACACCAGCTGGTATGTTAATTTCAGTAAAAGGCGATAATACAGAAAGAATTAAAATGATTAGAAAAGATTTTATTTATACTTTGTTTCGCGACGATATTCCAGACGGACAGCGAATTTATCGAGTAAATGGCGCAGTTGCTGATGATAATATTGAAAATTTAGAATTACAAAATGAATTTCACATCATCTAGTATTTGATTTATACGAGGCAAATGATAAAGGAATTATTAGACCTATAAGAACAAAAAAAATGGTTGGAAATTTACAAAATAGTGGATATTTACGTATGAATGTTAGAGGAACTAAAACAGACTTCTTTGGTTATTATAATCACCGTTTTGTGTTTGAAACTTTTAATGGCTGCATTCCAAATAATTTAGTTAACGACCATATAAATAAAAGTAAGAACGAGAATTGTTTAGAAAATTTAGACCTGGTAACATCAAAAGAAAATAGTAGAAGAGGAGATGCTGGTGGTAATAATTTTAAAAATCCAACCAAACAAATAATTTCAATAAACCTTGAAACTTGTGAAGAAATGAAATTTAGATCAATAACAGCTGCTGCAAGATATCATAAAATTAATCCACGTGCAGCACAAGGAGTTGCTGATAATGTAAGTAAATCAGCAACGTCAATGATGAGATTTGATAGATTTATTTTATATACGATAACTAATGATATTTTCTATATCATTTCGAGTAAGACAATTATGATTAAATTCCATAACATCTTCGCAATTAAATCGCAATGTCATCATTTTATTTGTATCTAGTTTTATTTTGTCTGCTGCTGTTAATAAAAATTTGTCAGATTCGCCTAATGTTATCATAACATCAGCAAAATAAAAACTATGTCCCAACAAACAATTTCGAATTGCCTCGGCTAATTCTTTGTGATTTAATATATTAACTTTTTGATGATATTTTATTTCTCTGAACATCTTATTATTTATTAATTAGACAAAAGATTATTATAATAATGAACTTAATTGAGAGACTGGCTAAACTATTTTTGGGAGGTTTTGTTTCAGTTTCTAATTTTACATTAGAAAATATTACTAACGATAGATTTGCTGGTTATACTGAAAATGATATTTTGCATAACTATGACGACGACGAAGATAATGTTGTTGTTAGGAAAAAACATTTAAGCGGACCAACAACTGGACGATATGATGTTAAGTACCATATTGCTAAAAAAATAATAAAATTTAATTTTACTGTTACCTAGCATCAAATATTTTGGCAGCTTCTAAAATCCTTTTTAAACGTAAAAATAACTGGACAACAAAGAAATATAAAATACGATTTTATTTTTGTTCAAATATTTAATTTAATGCCAGTCGATGGTACAAGAAAATTACATTTAATTTCTCTGTGTAAACCAGTAAAATGTAAATCTGTACTAATAAAATACGAAGAAATTTATAATAATATTATTCAGTCGATGAAATCGACCGAGTTGGTACCCAGCTATTAAATTTATCGCTATATCCACGCCATTTGACAAAACTTTTGTTGCCGCGATTTTTAATAACTTTTTTAATAACAAATATATCCTGTTCTGTTTTTTTAAAGTTCTTGCTCGTAAAAACTGCCAGTTATATGTTCACCTAATAAATCTGTCAACGAGTATGTAACTGGTATTGTTAAAAGTACTTTATCAACAACAAATACTTTTTCGCTCCAATTATGAGTATATCCTTTTCAAATTTTTTTTTTCGTCAAAGAAATTCTAACTTTATCACCAACTTTAAATTTATGTCTGCGGTACATATTTTCGTTTGCTAATATTGGATTTGCAATCGCGTCGTTTGGCGATATTTTCCTTTTGCTTAGCGAAATGGATCTGTGTTTCGTGTCATTATACTCGTCAATAATTTTCTGTAAATTGTCAATATATTTATTCGTATTTTTAGCTGTCAAATACTTGTGGATTTTTTCCTTGAGCGTGCGATTAAATCGCTCGACGATGATGCTTTTTCTCTCATTTCCTGTGACATATTTTTAAATGTTATTTTGCTCTAAAAACGTAAAATTTTTAATAAAAAAATTCTGCTCCATGATCAGTCCAGATTCTATTTGGTTTTCTTTCTGTGTTAACAATAATTTGTTTTAGCGCGTCAGTCATCGATGTCCCTGTTTTATCCTAAACTGGTATGCTAAACGCGTATTTGCTAAAAACATCTACGACATTAATAAGATATCTCTTTGGAGCGCCATCGGCGCCAACGTTAAACTGAGCTAGATTTGAAACATCAACTAAATCTATCGCCCAGATATCATCAATGGCATTTGCGACAACTTTACGTCGCGGAAACTTTTTTTTTAGGTCTGTGTAGCTCTAAGGCAAGATCATCATATAATTCTTTTCCGAGACCTAATTTATATTTTGCTCCAATAAAACCCTGAACCAGCCTTCGGTCAACACGTTCTCGCATATTTGCGGGTTTCATATCACGAAGTTCGTCTAACATTACTTTGTCGCAGCTGTGTTTATTTTGTTCGTTGTCTGGAAGTTCAA